>PISX010004376.1:0-122463 GCA_004024625.1 Mellivora capensis
TCTTGTTGATTTTGAGGGGGGTTCTCTGCACCTCCTGGATTTTGATGCTTGTTCCCTTTGCCATATTAGGGAAATTCTCTACAATAATTCTCTCCAATATACCTTCTGCTCCCCTCTCTCTTTCTTCTTCTTCTGGAATCCCAATTATTCTAATGTTGTTTCATCTTATGGTGTCACTTATCTCTTGAATTCTCCCCTCGTGGCCCAGTAGCTGTTTGTCCCTCTTTTGCTCAGCCTCTTTATTCTCTGTCATTTGGTCTTCTATATCACTAATTCTTTCTTCTGCCTCATTTATCCTAGCTGTAAAAGCCTCCATTTTTGATTGCACCTCACTAATAGCTTTTTTTATTTCAACTTGGTTAGATTTTAGTTCTTTTATTTCTCCAGAAAGGGCTTTTATATCTCCAGAGAGGGTTTCTCTAATATCTTCCATGCCTTTTTCGAGCCCGGCTAGAACCTTGAGAATCGTCATTCTGAACTCTCTATCTGACATATTACCAATGTCTGTATTGATTAGGTCCCTAGCCTTCGGTACTGCCTCTTGTTCTTTTTTTTGTGGTGAGTTTTTCCTCCTTGTCATTTTTTCCAGATAAGAGTATATGAAGGAGCAAATAAAATACTAAAAGGGTGGCAAAGACCCCAGGAAAATGCCCTTTAACCAAATCAGAAGAGACCCCAAATCATGCGGGGGTGGGGGGGAGAAAGGGGATAAAAGAAGTTCAGAAAAAAAAAACAATAAAAAAAAACAAATAAAAAATATAAAAAAGAAAAAAATATATATTAGACTGGTGACTAGAACAGGGTCACCCACTTAATTGTGGGGTATTTTGGTCTCTTAGAAGAAAGTACCTCCCAAAATTTTAAAGAATGAAAAACGTATATAAGGGTAAACACAATAAAGGGATGGAATATGCCTATAAAGATGAAAAACAATTTTTTTTTAAAAATTTCTAAAAAAATGAGTTGATTAAGTTGGTTGTGAGAATAAAAGAAAAGAAAGTGGAGAGAATTTTCTCAGGCTGGAGACTAGAACAAGCCCGGAGCTAGATTTAGGGTATATTTTGATCCACTAGAGGAAGTTGTACCCTAAATTTTTTAGAATAAAAAACCCTTATGTGAATACAAAAAATAAAGTGAAATACTACGAAGGATAAAATATGGCTATAATAATGAAGGTTCAAAAAAGATTATTATTTTTTTGGAAAGGTATTGTTAAGATAGACTAGTTAAAAAATGTTAAAAAAGAAAAGGGTAAAAGTTAAAAAAAATTTAGCAGAAAAAGAAAAAAAGGAATAAAAAAAGAAAATTAAAGAAAAAATTAACTGCAAGACTAAAGAATCATGGGGAGAAAGCCATGAATTCTGTGCTTTGCTTTCTCCTCCTCTGAAATTCCGCTTCTCTTCTTGTTAAGTGAACTTGGTCTTGGTTGGATTTCTTGTTGATCTTCTGGGGGAGGGGCCTATTGTGGTGATTCTCAAGTGTCTTTGCCTGAGGCAGAGCTGCACCTCCCTTACCAGGGGCCGGGCTAAGTAATCCGCTCGGGTTCGCTTTCGGGAGCTTTTGTTCCCTGAGCACTTTCCGTAGAGTCCGGAGGACGGGAATGAAAATGGCGGCCGCCCAGTCTCTGGCCTGGAAGAGCTGAGATTTCGGGGCCCCACTCCTCAGTGCGCCCGCAGAGAAAAGCCCCAGCCACTCCCGTCTCCCTCGCCTCTGGCCGCGCTCCGAGCTCACCCAGCCTGCGGCCGGTTCAAGGTAACCCCGAGCTGAGAGCTCACTCCTCAGCTCTGTCTCTGTGGCCGGCTTCCCGCTCCGATACCTGCGAGCTCTGCGACACTCAGACACCCCCGATCCTTCTGTGACCCTGCGGGACCTGGGGCCACGCTGAGCCCACGTGGGCTTCACCCTGGTTTAGCCTCTGGAGCGACGTCCCTCCGTGGAGCAGACTTTTAAAAGTCCCGATTTAGTGCTCCGTGGCTCCGCTGCTTGCCGGGAGCCGCCCCTCCCCTGCGGTCTATCCTCCCGTCGCTTTCGACTCACTTCTCAGCCAGTCCTACCTTTCAGAAAGTGGTTGATTTTCTGTTTCCAGAATTGCTGTTCTTTCTCTCTTCGATCTCCCGTTGTATTTGTAGGTGTTCGCAATGGTTTGATAAGCTATCTAGCTGATCTCCTGCTACCTGATGTCGTCTCAGCGGCTACTTCTCCGCCATCTTGCTACGCCTGTTTTTTACTAAGCAGAATGTTTTTAAGGTTCATGTATTGGTACTTCCTTCCTTTTTACGGACAAATAATATAGCACATTCTGTGTATCCTTTCACCAGTTGGTGGACATTTGGGTTGTTTTTACCTTTTGGCTGTTGTGAATAGTGCCGCTGTGAACACATGTGTTCACATGTATCTGTCTTCAGTTCTTTTGAGTATCTACCTAGTAGTGGAATTGCTAGATTGTAAAATAATTTCATACTTAAGGAGCCACTAAACTCTTTTCCACAGCAGAATTTTGTATTCCCACAAGTAATGTATGACGTTTCCCCAATTTCACTTTTTTCTTTCTAAAGATTTTACTTATTTATTTGACAGACAGAGATCACAAGCAGGCAAGAGAGGCAGGCAGGGAGAGAGAGGAGGAAGCAGGCTCTCCGCGGAGCAGAGAGCCCGATGTGGGGCTCGATCCCAGGACCCTGGGATCATGACCTGAGCCGAAAGCAGAGGCTTTAACCCACTGAGCCACCCAGGCGCAACCCCCCCCCCAATTTCACTTTTAAAAGTTACTATTATAACCATCTTCTCTGGATGAAGTGGTATGTCTTTGTGATTTTTATTTGCATTTCCCTAAAGACAGATGACATGAGCATCTTGTCATGTACTTACTGACCATCTTCTTTGGACAGAGATCTACTCAGTTCCTTTACCTGTTCTTAGATTGGGTTGTTTGTCCTTTTGTTGTTGATCTAGCCAGCTTTTTAAAATGCGTGCACACTATTTGGTGATAGACTCCACCCCACATTTATGTCAGTGTACAAGCAAGGCATTATTTCCATGAAAAGGAGAAGTAGACACTGGGCAGAAAAAGCAATGGTTGCCCACCATATTATGGAAATACATAAAGCAAGATTCTCTGAGGACCCCTAGAGGAAGTTTCCCATTAACCTTGCAAAGCAATAACTCTCTACCTCAAACTCATCAGTTTTACCAAATATTTTTCTTTCCCTGGCTGGGAAGTCATTATAAATGGCTGCCAGGGAGAAGTAGATGGAGTGGGGAAAATAAACTAGAGCTCATGATTTCTGTGGTTCACCCTCTAGCCAAGGGATGATTAGAAGCTCATTATTCTTACCATGTTCTACTATATTTTCACCCATGTGAAAGCCATCACTGGATTTTTTAAAAGATTTTATTTATTTTAGGGAGAGAGAAAGAGAATATGAGCAGAAGGAGTATGAGCAGAGAATATGAGCAGGACAGAGGGAAAGGGAGAGAATCCCAAGCACACTACAGGCCGAGGATGGAGCCCACCATAGGCTACAGCAACACCAAGATCATGACCCCATCTGAAACCAAGAGTCAGATGCCCAACTGACTGAGCCACCCAGATGCTCCTGTCACCAGATTTTTAACAAATTCCAAAAGAAAGAGTGACCAGCCATCCTAGTTAGACTGGGCCAGTGTCAGTTTTGCTTTGCCTTGTGTTCTGGGAAACCCCCCCATGAGAAGTGAAAGGTCTTAATTTCTGGGGATAGGTGTGGAAAGTTGAAGGGAAAATACAAAACTCATAGGGCAACCCCAAAATAGGGGCTGAAAGTAATAGTGACTTAATGTCAAGTGGATTTGGCATAGACAGATAAATGGATAAATATATCCCTTCTGTGGTCACCTTTGTTGCCCCCGACCATTGATGCTAATGCCAGCATGGCCTAGATACTATTGAAAAAGAAAGCTAGAGGCGCCTGGGTGGCTGAGTTGGTTAAGGGTCTGACTCTTGATTTTATCTCAGGTTATGATCTCATTGATCTGAGATAGAGCCTCATGTCAGGCCTCATGCTGGCTGTGGAGCCTGATTAAGAGTCTCTCCCTCTCCTTCTGCCCCCTCCTCTTCCTCTCTCTCAAAAAAAAAAAAAAAAGAAGAAGAAGCAGCAAGGTAAATGTGTAAATTTAATGACAGACAGAAGAACACATACAACTGGACTATGGAAGTAAATAACCAAAACCAAGCATACCGCACAATAGGCAGAGAAGAATTGGATTGTGCGTGCTGGAGAAGAGGATGAGAAAGCACATACAGACGATGAATCTCAGAAGCTTGGAAGGAGACAGTAAGGTACTTCTTAAAACTTAAAGGTTTTCATCTCCCAAAAGACACTAAAGCTTAGTTGAAAATAGCAGCCTCTGAATTGGCTTGAGCATACTGCATGAATAAATATACATTATTGTATTATTTTCTGGAATGTTCTGCGAAACTGGGTAAAGTTGCATTTTTTGATTCTGATGTCGCAGTTAAAGTATTCTGTGGTTGAACAAGAGGGGAAATTTGGTAATTAATCTGTTGGCCTTCCCACTCAAAATGCATGGAAGCAATTAATACAATTTTTGGCTTTATAGAGATGAGATAACATCCTATAGGATGGCACATCCTGACACATTGTTGCTGGCTATGAAAAAGGTTTTAAAATGTCAGCCAGCTATAAAATATTTTCAAATGTGAGATAAGAAGAATCTCCTTCTCTAATTTGGAAATACCTTCAGTATGAGAATGGAGAAAAGGATTACTTTAAAACAGATTTATATACTGTTTCTCCAAAGCTGTTTGGTGATCTTGGAAGAGATATTAAGGAGCTTAGGAAAGGATGAACTGACTGCACTTGAATTGTTTTAGGTTGTGACAGATACTTATGGAAAAAAACAAGAGGCACATTTCTTTTAGAAATAAGACTGCTTCAGAATTAAAAAAAAAAAGTCAACAGAAAGGGCAGCCAAATTAAACAGGATTTCTCAGTTTCTTTAGAAAAACTAACTTACTTGGAATCGACCTGTGATTTCACAACTTCAGAATACTTCTGTGCTTTAAAACCATTTTCCTTGAGAGGGTTTTAACTTTGGAGTACTTCAAGATTATGGATTATTTTAGATGTGAGCATTTATTTGATGAATTTAAAAGATGCAAAGACCTGATGGAGGGACAACTGGTCTACCAAAGCAAGCCAGTAGATAAGATGTGGATGGACGTTTTTAAAAAAGATTTACTTATTTTGGAGAGAGAGTGAGAGAGAGAGCAAGTTGTGGAAGGGGCAAGGGAGAGAATCTTCAAGCAGATTCCCTGCTGAGTGCAGAGCCTGAGGCAGGGCTTGGTTTCAGGACCCATGAGATCATGACCTAAGCTGAAACGGAGAGTTGGATGCTTAACTGGCTGAGCCAGCCAGGCACCCGGTGGGTTGACATTTTTACAGAATTGGAAATAAAATTCCTGCAAGTCTAAATACCTGGTGGTGCTAATGAATAAGATCTTGAGTACTCCATGCTCACATGCTTTTGTGGAGATGGTATTAGCTTGACATCTTCAAAACCAGAAGCCAGTGTAATGTGGGTTTGATGAGAGCAGAGCTACCAGACAAAATGAATTGCATATTGGACTGTATTCAGTTCACCGCTACATAAAAGAAAAGAGGGGTGTCCTAAAGACTGCAGGCAGTTCAGAGAAATATTATTAGAGAAGGATTTAGAAGGATTACAGCTATTCTATTGTATCATGGGGCCAAAAGAAACATGTTGTTAGGGGCGCCTGGGTGGCTCAGTGGGTTAAGCCGCTGCCTTCGGCTCAGGTCATGATCTCAGGGTCCTGGGACTGAGTCCCTCATCGGGCTCTCTGCTCAGCAGGGAGCCTGCTTCTCTCTCTCTCTCTGCCTGCCTCTCTGTCTACTGTGATCTCTCTCTGTCAAATAAATAAATAACAAATCTTAAAAAAAAGAAACATGTTGTTGTTATTTTTTATTGACTATGGATAATAAGCTTAATTAGTCTTATTACATATATCTTCTCTCTTTAAAAATATTCATGTATCTTAAAAATAGAGATTAAAATAGCATAATGTATATATAGCATAACTGTAACATACAATAGAGTTTTTTTTTAAAGATTTTATTTATTTATTTGAGAGAGAGGGAGAGAGAAAGAAAGAGAGAGAGAGAATGAGAGGTCAGTGGGAGAGGCAGACTCCCTGCCGAGCAGGGAGCCCAATGTGGGACTCGATCCCGGAACCCCAGGATCATGACCCAAGCCGAAGGCAGTCACTTAACCAACTGAGCCACCCAGGTGCCCTACAATAGAGTTTTAAAAGAGTTAAGTATTCTATCAGAAGGCAGAAAGAAATATTCTAAAAATATTATTATACTTTCCTTACACATGTTATTTGTTTAGACCTACTATTCATTACTGCTAATTGCCATTTTAAGGCTTATTTTTATTTAAGTATTTGCATTATGTAAATGTGGAATAATTATAATTTCAAATGAACATCTACTCTCCATATTTTTATATTAAAGTAATAACAAATGTGTATATTTATTGTATATTATGTTATTATGATTTTGTGTATTTGGTATGGGTTTGGTTTTTTTTTAAAAGTTGGCGATTCTACCTAGATAAATGTGTTACAACCAGCTCTAGCCCCACCTGGATGCCCCCAACCTCTTCCCATTGGATGCATGAAAGCAAATATAACTTACTCAGGCCTATAAAAACCAATATAGCTTACAACAGTCTGTCTTCCAACTGAAACTCTGAAGGGAAGCTAATCAGATATCAAATAATGTGGGAATGGACTAATGGAGAATTCAACCACATCTATATAGAACAAATGTACAAAAAAGGCCATTCGAGTCAATGTGGAAAGTAATAGCATGGGGGAACACTGTGTAAAAGAAGCAAGAAGTCAGGCACTTAAAATCCAGAAGAATCTAAGCTCAAGAAAACATGACCTAAGAAGCAAATGAAAATTTCTAACAGCTGCTTTGCAATGTAGAACAATTTAAAGAGAACATGAATTCAATGACTCAAGAGCTCCAAGTTGATAAAACAAGAGAATGAGCTGAAAAAGCAAATTGTGGAGGAAGAAAAAAATGAGTACAAATTCATTTTCCAATGAAACGAGAAGAATAGGAATGGAAAAGAAACAGCGGAAAAGTAAATTCATGACTTAGAGCAAAGACTTGAAATGATAACCCTGAATGCAGAAAGAAGATCAAAGAGATTAATCAGAATGATAATGATAATAATAGATGCAAAGGGAAGAGGTGATGTTTTTAACTAAGAATAGTTGGTGTTCCTGAAGTACAGAGTGAAAAGAACACAGCAGTGGTGAACGACAGAAAACCCAACCTTAGTGAGCCTCAGAAACTCTGGGTCTGGCGTCCTGGGACTGGCACAATGACAACCACATGCCACCAGGAATTAGGCTCTTTCCAGCCTTTTCTCTTCCACCATGTTCAGTGTGTGGTTATCGTGCCCTCGTGTACTAGGAGGGGAGATGAATGAGGACATGAGGCACATTGCTTTCCACTGGTGAGACTTTCTCTTTTCACTTAAGATGAATTAAGCTCTCCCGAGGATATCGGTCTATACTCATTGGCCAAAAGTTATCATATGACTACATCTAGCTTCAAGGGAGCCTAGAAAGGTGTTTTAATTTTCCTCCGTAGTTGGGGAAGGCAAGACAAAGAGGTTATCTGTGACTTTTGGGAGCCCAGTCTGAGCCATCTACCAAAATAGCTGTCCTTGGGCATTGTCCAAACTTAAGGTCATTAAGTAGCATTATCAGCATATTTGCAAATTGATGGGAAACACTAGAATAAATAGCAAAAATATCCTTTATCAGGCATATTGTTTGCAAATATTTTGTCCTATCCCATCGATTGCTTTTTCACTTTTTTGATTGTTTCCTTTGCTATACAGGAACTTCTTAGTTTGACGTAATCTCATTTGTCTATTTTTGCTTTTGTTTTTCATGCTTTTGGTATCATGACCAAAAAATTGTTGTCAAGACCAACGTCAAGAAGCTTTTCTCTAGGTTTCCTTCTAGTTGTTTCACATTTTTAGGTCTTATAGTTAAGTCTTTAATCTATCTTGAGTTGAATGTGTAAATGGTGTGAGATAAGGGTCCAGTTTCATTCTTCTGCATGTTGATATACAGTTTTTCCAACACAAATTATTGAAGAGACTTCTCTTTCCTCATTATGTGTTCTTGGCACCCTGGTAGAGGATTAGTTGACTAAAAATGGCCAATAAGTTTGTGAAAAGGTGCTTAGTATCACTAATCATCAGGGAAATGCAGAGCAAAACCACAATGAGATAATCACTGCACATCTTTTAGAATGGATATTACCAAAAAGACAGAAGTTAACAAGTTTTGGTGAGGATATGGAAAAAAGGAAGCCCTTGTACATTGTTGGTGGGACTGTACACTGGTGCAGCCATTATGGAAAACAGTATGGAGGTTCCTCAAAAAATTAGAAAACAAGTACTTTATGACCCAGCAGTCAGACTTTTGGGTGTGTATCCAAAGGAAACAAAATCAGTGCCCCAGATAGATGTATGCACTCCGACATTCATTGATGCATTAGTCATAATAGTCAAGAAATGGAAATAACTTAAGTGCCCACTGAGGGATGAAATGTATAAAGAAAATGTGGAATACACACACAGTGGAATATTATTCAGCCTCAAAAAATAAGGAATTCCTGTCATTTACAACATTAATAAGCCAGACAGAGAGACAAAGACACTGCATAAGCTCACTTATATGTGGAATCTAAAAAAGTGGAACTCAAAGAAACAGAGAGTAGAAAAGTGGTTGCTGGGGACCAGAAGAAGGGAAATGAGATGTTGGTCAAAGGGTACAAAATTTCAGTTACACAAGATGAACGAAATTTGGAGGTCTAATGTACAGCATGGACATGATCATTAATAGTACTATATTATGCACCTGGTTACAAAATAGTATATATAGTATGATCAGTGGTACATATACATCTTGTTTAGCAGTCTGTTGGTTCACCCATTCATCCCATGTTTTGTCTTTATTTATTTAATTTTTTACGGTGAAAATATCCATCTTTAGAATTAGTCAGCTGGACTCAGTTTAGATGCTCTCAATTTTGTTGGCAACATCTAAAGCCTCATGGTCAGGAGACTGATCACGGTGTTGACCTTGGCTGCATCAATGTCGTAAATTTCTTCACAGCCTGTTTGATCTGGTGCGTTTTCCTTGATATCCACAATGGACACAAGTTGTGTTGTTTGTTATCTTCTATTTCTTCATGGTAGGGGGAACTTGATGATGACATGGTGGTCAGACTTGTTCCTTCTGGGGGCGCCCTTCTGAGGATATTTGGGTTGTGGTCAGGGTTGTAGTGTCTTAGGCTGTTGGAAAGGCAGGTGACCTGCAGATCTTTTTTCTCTGGCTGTGGATGCCTTTCTGCACCACCTTCTTGGCTTCAAAGACTTTGCTTTGACCTTGTCTTTGGGAAGGGCAGGGGCTTCCTTCGGTTTTGGTGCTACCTTTATTAAAAGCTCACCTCTCTATAGAGAGCAGGCATGATAAATACCAAAAATAGATTTATTTTATAGTTGATTGTTTGACATTTTCTTTTGCTTAAAAGTACTTAAAAATTATTAAAAAAAAACTAATTTGGCTTTTTTGAAAGATAAATAAATATGAGTACATATATAACATCACCGTGATTTATTTGTAAATTTGATCACACCAGTTATTGTGATGGCTGTCTAAGGAAATTTTGGGAGTCCCTTTCGTCCCAGACGGGAATGCTGTATCTGGCTCTATTTTGAGATGTCACTGAGAGGCAGGTGAATGGGTCCCTTACTATTGCCCCGTTTTTCCAAACCATTCCTTTCCCGGCAGAGGAGGTGACCATATGAAGGCTAGTGGATTTGGCAGAGCATAAGTCCAGAAACCAGGGCCAAGGAACACCATCATAGGAATGGGAGGTTGATCCATTAAGCAAAGACTGCTTCATTCCACTGGAATTCAGAACGATTCAACAGAGCCATGTAACCAATTGTTTCAAATGAGAAGGTGGCAGATGCAAAGTGTCATTCTGGCTCCTCATGGTTCTTTCTGGTCTTGACTCCATAGTTCCCTTGAGATGGATCCACCTCTTCATTCTGAGTAATTTTTGCTTAATGGGTAAAACCTGAGGTGCTCAAGACTTGCACTCAGGCACAGAGCAGGGGGCTGGCTCCATGAGTCTCATTTGGGTGCTGGAAAGCCTTGACAGGACTGAGAAGTAGTTAGACCTCAGAATAAGGGCCTGTGCTTCTTTAGACAGTGGAGGATTCCAGCCTGTGAAGAGCCGTGCCTGGGGTTCCCTCTCAGGGTAGGTCAACATTTTAGCCAGAGCTTGAAGGTTGTTCAAAATCTATTAATTTAGGAATATTGTCCATATTTATTCTAACCCTCTGCCATCATAAACACAGAGCTATTGGCAGTAAACAATCACACTAACTGGGAAATGACAGGACTCTTCTGGCTAGCCCGTCAGGCCAAGGGAGGGACATCACAGAGAGAAACTGAGGTCTGCTCGCTGTCCTCTGTCTGGAGAGGAGACAGCCTTGGGGGAGGATCTTTACAGAGTAACACATTTTCCTGTGAGGACTTTTGTCCTGACACTGGGTCTTGACATTCCCATTTTTTATTTCTTCCTTTCCCTCCTCCTCACATCCTGTTGGAACAAGTCCTTTGGTTCCTGACCTGCTCTGGAGTTTGCTGCTAAGTGCCAAGTCAGAGTACATCTGCACTTTCTCAGCAGACTCATCATTTGGGTTGCTTCATAATTAGATTTTCCAAAAACCTCTCTCCTCATATATCAATTACTCCACTCCCTTAATCATCTTCCTCAAGGTTTTCCATGATCCTACTCATTTGTCGAACCATGTCTACGCTGCAGCATTAAAAAAAAAAAAAAAAAAAAAGAGTGATCCATACTAATAGTGTGCCGTGTGCAGAGTCTACTTAGCTGCAGTCTTGAGATCTCCCTCCCACGTTTTTCCCTCTGCTCCCCCCGTGCCCTGCCAGATGGGAGCATTGCTTTCTGAATCCGAAAAAGAGGCTTGTTCAGTTTAATGGACTTGTGGATTTCCGTGATGGTGGTTTTAGAAGGAAAGCGTTCTGGAAATCAATACTCTGTGTCTATGTCCCTGTGTATGTAGATCTAACTTCTGAAACATTAACCAGTTTTACAACTAATTAACCTGTGGTGACCTTGGTGATCACTCAAGAGACAAGATGAATTATGGGATGGATTCCTGATCCCTTGTTGGGTAGTTAGCATGAGGGGAGGATGTGCCCGTACTCAGACACAGAACAGGAACTCCCTTCATTCCAAAGGGAGTGCCAGAACTGCCCCCCACGCCGCCCAGTTCTGCCCTGTGATTTAATCTTGGTCCCACCCCCACCAAAATATACATAAAAGGAACAAGCGACCAAGTTTTAGGCAACAAACACATATAAGGAAAGATAGATATTTCCATAATTTGTCATGTAGGTCTCTCTGCAAAACCTCCCATAGAAATATACTGTCTTTGACATATTCTCTTCTACTTGTAGACATTATTTTATAATGGACATATATTTATTCTTTATTGCAGTCACTAAACATGAGTGATTCACTTCTTCAATTGATCTATGAGAGTTTTTAAATGCCTTATTCACTGATGGATTCATTCTTTTATCACATATTTATTAAGAGTTTACAATAAGCTGGGTCCTGTGTAAGGCACTGGGGACGGGATGGTGACTAGAAATAGATATGGTCTCTGTCCTGATGGGTTTTTTTAAATTCATAGAGAAAGACATGTTAATCATAACATCCCATAAATACTTATAAAATCATAGTAATAATAACTGGTGTCTGCAGGGTACCTCGATGAATGTCTTGTGGCTAGGGTGTTTTGGATTTCTGATTAACTGAATTTGCCTGTGGTCATCCTGGACCAAATGAGACACCAGGTATAGAATGCCTTTCTCTGTGATGGCTGCGAAGGTGAGGTCATGTTGCATTGCCTATTTTTCTTAGGATTTGGTAGTTTTAATTAGTATTTACTACTTACTTAACATTGTTTAGCTTATGAGATTCATCAGATGAATCCCAAATGTAATATCTCCACCAGAATGATGCCTAGAAAATTAGTATATATATGTGTGTGTGTATATGTACACATATATAAAAATATATATCTTAATAAAATATATATGTATAGTATTTGTATATAGTATTACATAGACAGATCCTTGAAAGTCTGAAACTCATCTGGCTTGCTGGGATTCCATGTCCTTCGGATCAAAGTGAAGTTTGACTCCAAACCTGGTAGAAAATTAAGTATCTTTTTACCCCCGGTGTTCACTGATAAATGTCTGCATGGTAGGTATTACTGAAGACTTGGGACCAAAGACAGTTGTGATGCTCATTAAACTTCAGGGCAGCATAGCAAAAACCCCACAAACAAAAACAGACATCCCAGATTTTAAAAGTCCTTCAAGCATTTCCTTTCCTCTTTAGGGAATTTTTGCTTCTAGTCCTTTCAGGGCAGACTTTCATTTTCCCACATTGCTCTTTCTATCCCCTCTATGCCCTGGGGGAGTCCTTCAACAATTATTTTCTTTTGTTGAAGATAATAGGACTTACAGAAGAGAACATAAAAGGGTCCCATAAGCAAATAAACTTGGGGAGCTCTGGTTCAAATACAAAAGGATTTTGTAAACAGATTTATTGGTCTTTAGTACACTAACATACGTTGTAAATTCCTAAGAAAGTGATTTTTTTAAAAAGAAAGTGGCTTTTAAAAATCTTTAAAAAGATCCATTCTAAGTATTTCTTAGCCCTTATATCATTTATGGTGACTGGCTGCGCACAGCACAAACTTTGGCTTATAATCATCTGAGCAACAAGAAATTGCATTGTTTCACATGTCTGGAAGGTCAGCCGTAGGTAGTTGATCTGTGGCTCAGTGACAAAATGAAGGGGTTAGGTTTTTCCCTTCTTTGCCTCTGCCATATTCAGTGTTGACTTTACACCTCGGTCACAGGATGGCTGAAGCAGGTGCAGATCTCAAATCTAAAATGACAGTATCCTTAAGAAAAGGAGTGACTGTTTCTTCCTGGGGCATTTTCTTAGGCGATAAGAAGCTTGTTCCAGAATCCCCCAGTAGACTATCTCTCACACGTCTTTGGCTAGAATTGGGCCTCAACCTTATTGCTGAACTAATCCGTAGCAAGGAGGATGGATGAGCCCTCCCTGAAGCACCTGGCTACACGGGGGATAAATCGATACCTGCACGAAATTGAGGTTCCATTTGGAAGGAAATGAATGCTGGGCAGGCTGCTAATCACGTCCTTTAAAGAAACATTGACTGAATCGTGTCCTTCCCAAATTTTGTATGTTGAATCCTTAACTGTATTGCAGCTGACGTATTTGGAGATAGGGTCTTCAGGAAGTAATTAAGGTTAAATTATGTCATAAGGGTAGGGCTCTAATATGATAGGACCAGCAGCCTTAGAAGAAGAAGAAGAAGAGAGAGAAAGATCACTAGGGTGCATACACCTGAGAAAAGCCAGGTGAAGGTGGTACAGGAAGATAGCCATCTGCAAGCTAGGAAGAATACTCTCCCCAGAAACCAACCCTGCTGGACCTTTATCTCCAACTCCTAGTCTCTAGACCTGTAAGAAAATTAATTTCTGCTCTTTAGGCGGTGCAGTCTATGGTGTTTTGTTACGGCAGCCCAGGCCGACTGATACACACAGCAGTATGATAGGAAATTAAAATAGTATAGTTTCTAGAAAAATTATGAAATGCTCCTTTTTTAATACCAGTGCCATGCCCTAGAGCTGCTCAATAGAATTTGTGGTGTACTTTCCTCATCTTTTTAATGCTTACCACAGGTCCAGTATGTTCATGTGTATATACATGTGTATATCGTTATACACACTTGCTTTTTTGTTGTTTACCTTTTATTTTTTAAGGTTGAATTTTACCTGCTGTTCTGTTCCTTAGACGATTTGCGTAGATATGTCGTGGGGACGTATTACCATTTCTTCAGCATCGGCTGGGAGTGGTGTTCAGCACAACAGCCTCTTGGACCTGCTGATTGTAGCATGACAGTTTCCCTCTCTCTCTGTAGGTTGTCTTAAAGAAGACTTAACTTCTTTGATGCTCTCATGACCTTTGATAGCCACATGTAGTTGGCTGTTAGTACCCAAAGGGCAAGATGACTCAGGGCACTAATGAGTGACCATGTGCTGGATAGTCCTCATCTGATGCCTGTGTATCAGGATTGCTAACATTCTAGTCTTTCGGGGACCAAGCACTTGGTTCTTTCACGCACAACATTGTACTGTTACGGAAACTGTTACATTACTCAGTCACTGACTTAGTCTATCTTGGGTGACCTTTTCTACAAGCTACATAGCTTGAATAGAGTAAATCTGACTAATGAATTTATAAGCAAGGTTTTGGCAACATAAAAAATTCTGGCCTCCCTAGAAAAGGTTTTTTTTTTTAAAAGATTTTATTTATTTGAGAGGGAGAGGGAGACAGAATGAGCAGGAGGGAGGGGCAGAGAGACAAGCAGGCTTCCTGCTGTGCCGGGAACCCAACATGGGCTCCATCCCCGGACCTGAGCTGAGCTGAAGTCAGACACTTAACTTACTGAGCCACCCAGGTGCCTCTTGGTTAATGCAGTTTTAATAATACATAGGGATAGTCTGGTCTACAGGTGTCCTAGAACCACTGTCGACTTGTCTATGGGCCCACTAACACCTAGGAGAGATATTGAGGAATCTGTGTATATAGTTTCCAGATCTTTCTTCTCCAGAGAGAAGGGTCACCCATGAAATGTCACCCTCAGGTAGAGGGAGAGTTTCTTGTGCTCTCCTATCCAGGAAGGCCATCTTGGGCAGGGTGTTGCCTAAAGATGTCATTTGACTGTCATCTTTCTGGTCTTTAAATCTGGTTGTAACGGACAAGCACATGCAGCTTCCTATTGCCTGCTTCTGAGATGTCCGACCCCAGAGTAGGAGCTGCTTTCAATAGAACATGGCTTTTAGAAATCGGCCAGTCCACAAAGATGAGGGAGTCACATGACTGTGACTCAGGCTTGACAGACCCTTTTTTCCCCTCAACATGCAGAGGATGTTTGTTGTCCAGCTTCACGGAGCAGGCTTTGTCCAGGGATTGGGGGGGGGGGGCGTCCGATCTTCGTCTCTACCCCATGGCACGCATCAGGCACCACCTGAGACGCCTCGTGGCTGGAGGGCGGGGCGGGAAGAGCAGTGGGGAGGTGCCGGGTTACAGATCGCGGAAGGATATCGAGATGCGTCTGCAAATGTAGAACGTGTCCAACTCTCAGGCCACCTTGGGAATTTGGGGTCACCTTTTTATTGCTGAAATGCGTCTGTGTGGAGGTTTAGAAGCTTTGACTCTGTCCTCTCAGCCACTTTATTATGCTGCATGGTTCCAAAAGGGCTGGTAGGTCCTTCTCTCCTAGGGCCTTTGTAGCACAAGAACAGGTGGTTCTGAGCACATGGGGGGAGGTGCCAGCAGACAAAGAAGGCCAATTTGAGACCATCCATTTAACTTGATCACAGAAGTTCCCTGAAGACTAAACTCTGTGTTGGACAGGGGAGGAAGGGGTGCTCACATGTGACACTGTTTCCTCACCTCTTCCTTTTCTTGGCTGGCTTGCCTGCCTGCCTGCCTGCCTTCGTTTTTCTTTAAGTAGGCTCCATGCCCAGTGTGGAACCCAGGGTGGGTCTTGAACTCACGATCCTGAGGTCAAGACCTGAGCTGACATTCAGAGCTACTCAGGTGTCCCTCTGTTTTCTTTCTTTCTTTCTTTCTTTCTTTCTTTCTTTCTTTCTTTCTTTCTTTCTTTCTTTCTTTCTTTCTTTTTCTTTGTTTTTTTAAAGGTTTTATTTATTTGACACAGAGATAGTACAAATAGGCAGAGCATCAGGCAGAGGGAGAGGGAGAAGCAGGCTCACCGCTGAGCAGAGAGCCCGATGTGGGGCTCTATCTCAGGACCCTGAGATCATGACCTGAGCCAAAGGCAGCCGCTTAACCGACTGAGCCACCCAGACGCCCCTCTGCTTTTCTTTCTTAATCAATTTCTTAGAAGAAAGTCACTGTGCTGTAGAACCAGCACCATACTTGAAATCAGAAAACCTGATTTTAGGGACACTGGGTGGCTCTGTCAGTTGAGTGTCTGCCTTCGGGCTCAGGTCATGATCCCAAGGTCCTGGGATCGAGTCCTGCATCAGGCTCCTTGCTCAGTGGGGAGCCTGCTTCTCCCTCAGCCTGACACTCCCCCTGCTTGTATTCTCTGCTTCTCTCTCTGACAGATAAATAAATAAAATCTTAAAAAAAAAGAAACCCTGGTTTTAAATATCTGCTCTGAGAAAGTTTGTTCATCTCCCCAATTTCAGTTTCTTCTTAGTAAAATGGGACAACCTCAGATCTGTTGTAGAAGATTTGAAATGAGGAATTAAGGGCTTGGCATGGAGCTTGCCGCATGGTGACTACTCAGTGGATTCTTGTGACTACCAATGCAGTAGTCACATAACAAAGGTTATGTTTGTTATGTTGAGGGCAACATTTTAGTATCCTTAACATAGCAAAGACTCAGTGTCTTTATTCCCTATCGTGTTTTTGAGAACCCAGGTAAAGAGGCCAGTCCATTGTACTGGCAAAATTGTTTTCTACCCAGTGATTTGGAAGCTGGTAAACTTTCATTCAGACAACATCCCTGGAGACCTACCCCATGCAAAAGCTTTGGTTTCGGGTGTTACAAGACTCACCAGGGTACATCCTTTTCCTGGAGAAGATTAGGTTGCATAATGGGTCTGAGGTGAGGGCATAAATGACTGTCTAACAATCCCCTCAGAAGGCTCTTAGAGGGGCACCTGGGTGGCTCAGTGGGTTAAGCCCCTGCCTTTGGCCTGGGTCATGATCCCAGGGTCCTGGGATCGAGTCCCGCATCGGGCTCTCTGCTCAGCAGGGAGCTACTTCCTCCCTCCCTCTGCCTGCTGCTCTGCCTACTTGTGATCTCTCTCTCTGTCAAATAAGTGAATGAAATATTGAAAAAAAAAAAAGGGCTCCAAGAGGCTGAGGGGAATGCGAAACGTGCGGAAATGTTTTGTGGTGTAGCCTGTGTTTGCCAGTCTAGACAGATCACGTTCTCAGCAGTCGGAGAGCTTCACACCATGAAAAAATGCTGTGCTTGTATTTGAAAGTCGCCATGTACCATCTCACCTGAGATAGATACAACATTTGTCTTTTAAATGATAACTCGGTGTTGAAAGTATTGTCGTAAGGCTTGTCCCTTAGGATATTGATTCCAGAAATGGCAGTCTGAATTTTTACTTCCCTCATAAGGTTTCTGTCTATCACTCAGGAGTAAGAAACCGTTGCTGGGGCTCTGGGGTGGCTCAGTCAGTTGAGCATCCGACTCTTGGTTTGGGCTCAGGTCACGATCTCAGGGTCTTGAGATGGAGCCCTGCATCAGGCTCCGTGCTCAGCAGGGAGTCTGCTTGAGAGTCTCTCTCCCTCTTCCTTGGCCCCTCCCTACTCTCTCACACTCCCTCTGTCTCTCAGAATAAATAAATCTTAAAAAAAAAAAAAAAGGAAACTGTTGTTTTGGATGAGAGTGGATGGTTAGATAGAATTTTGGTCCCCAGCTTTTCTGGCTTTCTGATTGAGAGATGGAGCCCTGCGTGTGCTCTGGCCCTCTCTGCGGTTTTCTTCCCAGTCTCATTCATCAGTAGACTTTCTAGTTCTTGTCTTCCGAAACTTGTTAAAACCTTCAGTTGCCCGATGACTTCCCCCTCCCACTACTTCCACAGTTAATGGAATTATTTGTCTTTGTATTTCCCCAGTGAAATTAATGGAGTCTTGGGAGGAGGGGACGTGAATTCACGTTACAAGTTTGCTTTGAATAAGAAGCCCATGTCTGTTGTGCTGTCTTTCCATGCATCCCTCTGTCCATCCGCTCACCATTCCATCCTTTTGGTCAAGACTTGCTCAGGGTACAATAGATAAAAATAATTCAGTAATTCCAACTGAAATAGAAACACAGCTATACACAAGAAAAATCTCTTCCCCTGCAGTCTAGGCAAGCCATCAAACTTTCCGTGGCACTTCTGGGTGCAGATTGACAGCTGAGGCTTACAGTGGTGGGGCATCTGGGAAGATATCCAGGCTCTCTAGAGGGAGTCTGAAACAAAGCAGGGGGGCTCCACTGGTAGCTTTACTGTAGGCTTTACTACAAGCTTCTCGACTGCTCTGGAGGAATCATTAGGCCGTGTCCCTGTTCTCAGCAGAGCTGAGCAACCTGCTTAGCAGCACCCCATACCCCCTGCCCACCCAGTAACTTCTTTGCCCCCTTGCCCTCCTCTCAGCATTCCAACTCACTCCTGATATCCTTAAAAAAAAAAAACCTTCTTTGTGATACTTACTTTATGTGGTTTCTGGAGCTACTATGGGGTTACAATTAAGGTCCATTTAAGTTTAGCTGAAGACTTTTGTAACCTATTCACTTATTAATTTATTTACACACCAAACATATATTTAAAAATGACTGTGGTGCAGGAGCCATCGATGGTAAGTGTTCAGACTTAAAAGATCATAACATAGTTTGTGTCCTCCAAGAGCTTCGAGCTGAATGTGGACCTAAATATACAAATAGATCATGTCTGTGTTACAGTACAAAGGCTGCGTGAAGAGAAAGTTCTTCAGAGGAAGACCTTTATGGAGGCTGGAACTTGAGCTGGGTGTGGGGAGATGGGTAGGAGTTAGCGATATGGGAAAAGATACAGAGGGAGGGAAGGCTTTCTAGAGAATGGAAAGTTTGCGTGTTCAAACCTGTGGAAAAACAGGAAAACACCAGACCGTGATGTGTGGAGGGGAATTTCAAGAGCGTCACATGTTTTGCGTTCTCTGGGAGGTTGTTGGATTTGTTGGCAATAAACCCAAATCCTTTAAGGAAGTGGGATTGCAGCTATCATCTGAGTTTATTTTTTAAATTTTATTTTAAAAATATTTATTTATTTTAGAGAGACAGAGAGCGGGGGGGGGTGCGGTGTAGGGGTAGAGGGAGAGAGAGAATCCTCAAGCAGACTCCCCACTGAGTGTGGAGCCTGCCGGGGGGCTGGATGCCATGACCCTGAGATCATGACCTGAGCTGAAATCCAGAGCCAGCCGCCCAACCAACTGAACCACCCAGGCGCCCCTATCATCTGAGTTTAGTGAAGACTGCAATTTCTAGAGGGGAGAACTACTCTAAGGATGTTGGGAATCACAGGCATTAATCCTGTCCGTAAGAACTGAGCACCCAGTCACAGTGGGGCTTTGAGACAGATGGACGTAAGTGAATAAGGGCCTCTACTGTCTGAACCTCAGGCTCTAGTTAGGAAAGAGCCTCTGAAAACTCTTGGATCTGCTTTTAGGTGAAAAGTCCTTAGTTTTAGTTCAGAGAGAAGGATGTTCATGAATCTTTGCTTGGAGGTCCAGCAATTGTGGCACCGGTAGGAGGCATCACTGAGGGTCCTGAGCATTTGGCCTGAAAGGAAGATGGCCCCGGGGAGTGTTCCCCTCAGCCAGGTCTACTGAGCACCCGTGGCTTGGATCTGTGCTGTGCAAGAGTGATTCGGAGACCAGCAGCAGCAGCAGCTCCTGAGAAGTTGAAGTGTGATTTCTGAGGCCCCCAACCTGGACCTCCTGAGTGAGAAATTCTGGGGATGTGGCCCAGCACCCTGTGTTAACAAGCCCTTCAGAGGATTCTGATGCTTGCTCCTGCTGGGGAGTCCCTGACCTGGGTGGAAGGGTGGACTTTTCTGGTGCAATTCCCATGTCCTGCCAAGAGAGGGAGCACTTTGCAGGCGTTTGCATCCTCTTTACCCCTTCTTTCCCAAAAGACCCAAGTGGTTTTTTGAAGAGCGATGACTCACCATTAAATCCAAGGACAACTTTTTTTTTTTCCCTAGTAAAATGCGTATAACATATAATTTACCATTTTAACAACTTTTGAGTGTACGACTCAGTGGCCTTAATTATATTCCCAGTGTTGTGCAAGCATTACTGCTGCCTATTGCTAAAACTTTTTCATTACCCTATACGGAACTCTGCAATTATTAAGGAATAACTTCTGTTCCCCTCCCTCCAGCCCCAGATTGCCTTGAATCTGCTTGTGAATTTGCCCATAATAGGTGGCTCATGTAAGTGGACAGAATCATAACAATATTTCTCTTTCTGGGAATGGCCACCTTTTGCAGTGCTGGTTGTGTTGGTGCTGGGGGGTGCTAAGTCGTGGTACCGAGCATGGGGCCCCCCGTTATACCTCAGCCAAACAGACCGTAATGGTCAGGCCTGTCTTTGTTCTATCCTTTAGCTGGAGCAAAATCAGGTGCATTTTTATGCATTCACGAACTATTCAGGAACTATCTGTTGGGTCCCTGCTCTGTGCTCTGTAGTGAGCTGGGGATCCTGTCTCTCCTTTTGTGCATCCAGACATTTCTAGAGTGGATTGTATCACATGGGTCTGACCAAGTGTGTGCTAGAGCAACAGTTGTACTGTAGCAATATAGCAAACACTCTGTCACATTTTATTTTGCATATATGTGCATAATTACATACTGTGCTCATTATACATTTATATATGTGTTACAGTAGAGGATTATAGTCACACATCCCTGTATATTTTACCTTATGAATAATTTAAGAAAGCTCAAGGGTAATATTTGCTTTAAGTGCTAACGTGAGACTTACACCCCTATGTAGAGAAAGACTCCCCGGAATGTGCAAGAGCTTATTGGAATCCCCACCCTTCTCCTTCCCCTCAGGCGTTCATCTTCCCTGTCCTGGCCTTGGGGAGTCTCTGAAGCTTTTGCCTGAGTCCTTGATCCTCATGCTGTTGCCCCTGGATTTGGAAGTACTTCAACACCACTTCCGCTTTGCAGAGCTGCTGCTTCTGACCAGGCAGGAGGGGTCCTCCAAGCCTTGATCGAAACCTCTTGTCACACTCCCTGCTGACCATTACTCACCAAGCCAGGCTGAGGTCTTGGTTTCAATTCCTCTTATAAAAATTTTTGGTGATGGAGGCGCCTAGGTGGCTCAGTCGGTGAAGCCTCTGGCTTCAGCTCAGGTCATGATCCCCGGGTCCTGGGATTGAGCCCTGTAGTGTGTGTGTGGGGGGCTCCTCAGCGGGGAGTCTGCTTCTCCCTCTCCTCCCAGCTTGTGCTCTCTGTCACTGTCTCTGCTGCTATCTCTCTCAGATAATAAAATCTTTTAAAAATTTTTTCAGGGATGGATGATGGCTCCCTTGAGCTGTCTTTGGCAGCATCTGGGTAGAGCTGGAGGGCGGGGATTGTTGGATTGTTTTTCTTCCTCCCTGCCCGCGCCCCCCCCCCCCCCCCCCCCCCCCGAGAAAGACGGACTTGTTCCATGCTGGGCACAAGATGGGCTCAACCTTTGCACTGTGCACTATGCATTCATGTTTTTTTCTTTTCTTTCATGATGCAGGGGCCATCTTGGTTTGCATTTCTGTTTTGTCGTCTCTCCCTTGAAAATGGTGATTGGCAAGATCCATTTGCCATTCATTTTCCTTGGTAATAACCCAGCCCCGTGTGTGTGTGTGTGTGTGTGTGTGTGCGCGCGCGCGCGTGTGCATGCCTGCTTTTATCCATCCCGTTACTCTCTCTCAAGCCGAGTAGGAGGCCGGGACTGTGACAGATGGCATTCTGGGCGCCTGTGCTCTGCAGGCAATGTGTTCTATCCCTTGTCAGCGTCCTCCTGCTTTATGCACCTGTTATTAACTAACTTCCCCACCCCCCACCACTTTCTGTCTCTGCTGCTACACCCCATATCCCAGGCAGCCAGCTCTCGAGAGGCCTTAGGGTTAAATTATTAGGACTGCTCCCTTCCTTCTTTCTGACCACTTTTCTCCTCTCTGAAAGCTCTGTGGGCCCGGTGGTGGGGTTAAGTGCCCAGAGGTTGGGGTCAGACCGACTCAAGGCCAAATTCCATCTCCGCTGCTTCCTAACATTTCTTTGGGCAGGTTCATGTACCATGATTAGTTCCTTCATCTTTAACATAGGGATCATTAGAGAAATAACTGAGCTAATGTTATTCTCATACTAAGCTGTCAGGAAGTCCTATTAGCTCTAAGTTCAAAATAAATCGACACTCCTTTTGAGAGGATCACTCTAGCTGTATCCAAAGAACAGTTTGAAGGAGGCCAGGAGTGTGTCTGGATGTACTGGTTTGGGGTTAATAGCAGTAGTTTGGTGACAGCTGAAGTTTAGGTAATTTCTGTTTATTTAAACATTTAAAAATTTTTTCAACAATGTTTTCTGTTTTTCAGTGTAAAAGCCTTTGGTCTCTTTTGTTCATTTTATTACTGAGAATTCTTTTTGCTGCCATTACAAGTGAAATTGCTTAAAAAAATTCTTTTTAAAGATTTTATTCATGTGTTTGGCAGAGATCACAAGTAGGCAGAGAGGCAGGCAGAGAGAGAGGGGGAAGCAGGCTCCCCACTGAGCAGAGAGGCCGATGCGGGGCTTGATCCCAGGACCCAGAGATCATGACCTGAGCCGAAGGCAGAGGCTTAACCCACGGAGCCACCCAGGCGCCCCTAAAATTTTCATTTCTGAACTACTCATTACTAGTATACAAGCTACAATTGACTTTTGAAAAACTTTTTTTTACTGAAATTCAGTTTAGTTAAATTCAATTTAGTGTATTATTAGTTTCAGGGGTAGAAACTAGCGATTCATCAGTTGCATATAACACCCAGTGCTCATTCCATCAAGGGCCCTCCTGAATGCCCATCACCCAGTGACCCTATCGCCCCACTTCCACCCCTCCCCTCCAGCAACCCTCAGTTTGTTTCCTAGAGTTAAGAGTCTCTTATGGTTTCCCTCCCTCTCAGTTTTTATCTTATTTTTCCTTCCCTTCCCCTATATTCATGGTTTTGTTTCTTAAGTTCCACATATGAGTGAAATCATATGGTATTTTTCTTCCTCTGACTTATTTTGCTTAGCGTAATACCCTCTAGTTCCATCCATGTCATTGCACATGACAAGATTTCATTCTTTTTGATGGCTGAGTAATATTCCAACAATTCACTTTTGTATGTTAATTTTTTTTTTTTGTGGCCACATGGCAGAACTTATTCTGATAGTTTTTTGGTGGATTCTGTTAGACCTCGTATATACAAAACCAAGCCATCTGTAAGTAGAGAATCACTCTGCTTCCTCTTTCCCAGTCTGTATGCCAGTCACTCATTCATTCCTAAATGCCCTGGCTACAGCTTCCAGTACAGTGTTGAACAGAGGTGGTGAGTGAGGATGGCCATCCTTAGCTTGCATCTGATCGTGGAGAAAAAAGCATTTGGTCTTTCTCTACATGTATCACGTTAGCTGTGAGTTTCAAGTGGATCCCTTTATCAGGTATGGAAGGTTTTCTTCTATCCCTAATGTGGTAAGTGTTTTTATCATGAAATTATGATGGGTTTCATCAAATGCCTTTCCATGTTGGTTGAGATAATAATGTGGTTTTTATCCCGTATTCTGTTATTATGGTGGATGATTACATTGGTTGATTTTTAGGTGTTAAACCAATCTTGCATTCCTGGGATAAATGCCCCCTTCACCATGGTATGTAACCCTTTTTGTTTGTTGCTATATTTGGTTTGCTTCTTGTAGCTTTCTACTGGTTTCTCTTTTAGTCTGTTTCTGGCTTCTACTCTTGCTTCCCTGGAGTCCCTTTTCATTTACTTTTCAAAAAATAGAGTAGCCAGAGAAACCCTAAAACATGTTAGCCCATTTGCTCAAAATCCTATAGGGAATGTTTTGCTTGGAGAGAAGTGAAAGCCTTTGCCATGCTTTCCAGGTGCTGCGTGAATGGTTCCCCATTACTCCCCTCAGCTAACGCTCCCTTCCCTCACCCTCTTTGGCTCGGGAAGCCCGTGCAGCTTGCTTTTCCTTGAACAAATCAGCCTGTTGTCATTCAGAGGGTCTGTATAGGTTGCTTCTGATATTTGTATGACAACTTCTTTTCCTCCTTCACATCTCTGTTCAGAGATGTTACCTTCACAAGGAGGCCTATTTTAGACAATCTCTTAGATCTTAACCCATCCTGGTACATCTGATGTCTTTACCCTGTTTTTACTTTTTCTGTTTTTCCCTCAGCATTTATCACATTTTAGAATACAACTTTAATGTACTATTCAAAAATATATGGTCTATTAACTACTTTTTTTTTCCACGCTGACTCAATCCTTTCGAGTGCAAAAATCTTTGCTTTATCCATTTATCTCAGCACATAGCATAGGTGCTCAATAAATATTTGTTTGATGAATGAATAGCATGTTTAAAGCGCCTGGGCCAGAGCCTAATTTTTGGAGAAAGTTCCATGAATATTTGATGGTGCTCTCTATTCAAATACTATTAAATGGTGGGGGTAGAATAATGCAAAATGAAAGTTTCCTGTTCTCTGGAGTTTGCAAACTGGAAGAGGAGTCAGACATTAATAGACACAACTGAGCGAATAATTACAAATTGAATTGTGCAATGAGAAGAGGGGAAAGAAAAGATAAACACACCAATAAAGGACCTGGGCCTAGACTGGCAGTCAGGGAAGGCTTCCCAGAGGAGGTGACAGCTAAATTAGTATTTGAAGGATGAGATATGAGCTGCAGGTGAAGGAAAAGGGAAGGCCTAGAGCATTTTAGGCTGTGGCATTAGCAAGGACAGAGGATAAGTGATGGGAACATGTTCCAAAGCTTGGCAAAAGGCTGAAGGGGCAGAAATATAGACCGTATGAGAGGGTGATGTGGGACAAGGCTAGGTGGAGGGATGGCAGCACCCAGACTTGGTATATCCTTCTGGACCACGTTTCGGATTTGGATTTTCATCCAAGAGCAAGATTGGGTGTGAGGTAGTAGTGGGAGGGTGCCCTAACCAGGTGTTCTTGAGAAGATCATCCTAGTTGCAACTGAAGAACAATTTGAAGGGGGCCTAGAGTGCATATGGGTGGATTTGTTCTGGGGTTATGGCAGTAGTTAGGGGAGTGATATTCAAGTGATTTTCATTTATTCCATTTCTTTATGCTTAACTGTATTTTCTGATTTTTCTAAAATGATCATGTAGCTCATTTGCATTTCTTATGCAGGAAATTAAACTGTAAATTTCAACCAAGGGCTAATAACTCTAGAAACTCTAGAAATCACATTTATCATTGAGGTCCCAGACTCCCATGCACTTGGACTAGGGCAGAAACAGCAGAAATCAAAAGGAGTGGACAACTTAAGATCCGTCTAGACATCAAAATGGAGGAGTTTGAGCGTGCGCCCAGATGTAGGTGGTCAGGTCAGGTGGCTGAGGAAGATGCGAGCTCAGTTTCTCAAAAAGTAGTATTCCGTTTTCTGGAAAGGGGAGGACTGGGGAGGGTCATGGCTTGGTGTGGGGAATATTAGGATCCTGGTATCTGAATGCTAACGATGGCAAGAAGCTTTGTGGTGCGTGTAACTGAAGACACTCTCTCCTGGTATTCTTCTCCCTTTGAGTGTGGGTGGGTCCTGGGACTTGCTTCTAACCCAAAGAATATGAGAAAAGTGAGGACATGTTTGTGCTGTGATTATGTTGTGTAGTTCAGGACTCTGTCTTGTTGACACATGTACTACGGTAACTCTCCCTATTGGTGAAGAAAGTATTCGTGTTGGGGAAGCCCACATTGCAGGTAGCCTCTAGAAGCTGAGTATGGTCTTCATCCAACAGACAACAAGACACCAGGGGCCTCAGCACCAATGCTGCAATGAAATGATGCGGCCAACCTCGGAGAGGTGGGTGGGAGGGGAAGCATACCCTTCCCCAGTGGAGCCTTCAGATGGAGACTCAGCCCTGGCCGAGTCCCCATCTGCTTACATCCATAAGATTATAAACAGAGAATTTAGCTAAGCCATGGATTCCTGCCCCATGGAAACTGTAAGATAAATGAGTACTGTTTGAAACTGCTAAGTTTGTGGTAATTTATTATACAACAATATCGATAAACTCTGTAGGTGGCAATTTCTGGATCGAGGCCATTTGAGTTACAGAATATTTCAGTTCCAAGAGAGGATTTGGTCATTTTGTTTCTCCATGTGAAGTGGGGACTCGTTTATCTCCGGGGAACTCTCCTGACTGGTAAACTTTTTTGTTTCAAAACAGAACCCCCTCATCCCCTCTTCTCCTACTCCTTGACTGCACAGTCTCTGAGACTTTTAACATAGCTGCTTTGGGGGCCCACCCTGAACTCTATTCTTGACGCATTTCTTCACAGATACTGTCTGTTCCCTTGGTTTCAAGGGTCATTGCTACTAGAGTGACTCCCGAATCTTATCCCCAGCGCCCGATCTCTTGAGAATTCTGTATTTGTGCTTCTAGCATGATTCTGAAAAGTTCCATGTAGCTCTATGCCCATCATCCTGAGCTAAGGATATCCCAGATCGAAATGGTTTTCTTCTCTAAACACCTCCATTTTCCTTCTTAGCTGATTAATGGCTTTCTTGTTCTCCCATTTACCTAGACTAAACATCTCGGGCCATCACCAGCTGTTCCCTTTACTTTGCTCTCCACAACTAGCCTGTCCTCAAGTAGCTGAGAATGGTCTTCAGCCAACAGACAGCAAGACAACAGGGGCCTCAGCACCAAAGCTGCAGTGAAATGGTGCAGCCTGATTCTTTGCTTACAACCTTCACCTCACTTTTCCATCCTTGCCACCATCCTTTGATTAAAAAAAAAAAAGTAATAATCCAATGGCTTATTACCTCTGGACTTGCATCTGATCTCTTTAGGATACTGGGTTATGGTCTCAAACCTTATGTCCATCACTGCCCTAATGGCGCCCCACACTGCATTACGTATTGATCCCCAATTAGGAGCTGAGAAGAAGGAAATCTTTTCTTGTTACTCAGGAATCAGCCTCGCCTCTTTGACTACTACGACACTTACCATGTGTTTCCTGCCATATAATGTGACTATCTGGATTCGTAGTTATTTGCTAAGTTGTCACGCTACTAGGTATTTTCTAGAGGGGTTGGATCTGGGAGTCACCTTGAATCTTCTGGTCAACATCAGAGAGTAACCAAGTCATACTGATGTTGTTCACTCTACCAATCATTCTCTGACATTCATGTGCATGTAACTTACCTGCTGACATGAAAGTTGTGATTCAGCCAGCCAGGCATGGGGCCCGGGAGCCTCCTGCTTTGAGCAGCCAGGCTCCAAGCTTCCCTTCAACCCTTCTTTCTCCATTCTCCCTCCACGCCACTCTTTTGTCTGTTGGCCTTGTCATCTCACATCGTCCTGACTGGTCTGCCTGCTGCCCACCCCTCCCCACCTCTTGTGTGTCCCTCATAAAATTATGATCTAATGGATCATTACCTCTGCAGCAAACTCCCCCAAAACAAAAGTTCCGTGCAAGTCAGAAACACAGGGTTACCTCGCAGACCGGGCCTGTGATCCGGGATGGGGCTAGGTACTTCTTTCCTGCTTCCTTCTCTGCTGACCCCCTTGATGTGGCTACATTACTACCCCCAGACCTCCAGGACTGATTTTCCTTTTGCACCAGCCCAACCTGGGCCCAACCTGTGGCTCCTAGATTTGGCATACTGTCTTGGGGCTCGCAGTTATTCTTTCCATGTATTTCTTTTTTTAAGATTTTTTTTTTTTAAATTTGAGAGAGAGAGAGAAAGAGCACAAGCCAGGGAAAGGGGTAGAGGGAAGGGGAGAAGCAGACTTCCTGCTGAGCAGGGAGCCCAATGTTGGGCTCAATCCCAAGTAGAAACCAAGAGACTGACAAGAGCCCTGGCAGGGATACAACAGAAATACAAGAAATGTAGGGTAAGGAAGTTGGCGGAAGGTAGGAGGCAGGATGGGGAGGGGAAGGTATTTTTCAGCAGCAGCCGGGACTCCTGAGACCCATTTTCAAGACAGACACTTTGCTTGGAGCAATTTCTGCCTTTGTGCCTCTTTAATGGTCAGTGGCGCAATCAATAGAATGCCTGCTCCCTGGTTAATAATGGGGCTGTTAGGTGGCAGCAAAGAGCCTGCTGGCTTTGGATCCATGGGCTGACAAAAAGACCATTGAACATTGACTTTTTCACTTTTCTTTCTCTTTCCCCAGGGCAGCCGCCGAAGTCCTGGCAGCATTGCTGAAATCCAGTAAGCACCTCTTCTGAAAAGTGGTCATTTCTTTCCCCTCCGAGTTCAGTGAGAGATGCTCTCTGTATCTCCATGGCTCATTTTCAACCTGGAAGTCAGTAGAGCCATTCCTGGGTCTTTGGGGGTGAGATGGAGAGGGTTATGGCTGTTCCAAGTGCCAGGCTGCAAAGAGAGAGTGAGTATCTGTCCATAGGGGTGTGCGTGAGTGCAATGCTGTCAAGGTGGTTTGCTCTAAAGGGAGTGTGTTGTCTTCCGCAGACCCGAGGAACTCTCCAGTTCCTTCTAACAAGAGCACTGTTGGAATAAGATCCCGTTTCCAGCAGGATTGTTCTGTAGAAGAAAAGGTGATGACACTGGGCATGTGGGAAGCAGGACTCTTGCTTTTGCTTCTGATCCCAGTTCGTGACTCTGTATTCTCAGGCAGGTGGGGTATTGGGAATCGTTTGGACAGTGTAGATTCTAATAACAAATTTATATTAAAAAGTTGGCTCTCTTCTCAGTCACTTGAGTGATTGCAAAAGAATAGCTCTGGGGGTCTGAATAATTTGAAGATTTTTTTTTTTTTTTTTTGCCTAGTAGCCCTGGTCTAATTATATTGAGAGTCAATTTCATGTGTGCAGTATAATAGAAGGCACCATGTGTTTGGGAGCAAAGAAGTCTTAGTGTAACGTTTTTATTTTTTTCCCCTCCTTACCTCTTCATCTATTTTAATTTGGAGCCTTGGAAACCCGTTCCTTCAATTGTGATATTTGTTTCTCTATAGGGAGCCCGAGGCCTGTGGGTAATAGGTGAACTTTAATAAAACTTATAAATAAATAAATAAAAATAACACCTTCTTCCCCAACCATAGATCTTTGTCAGCTCTCAACACAGAGAAAGAGCCATGTCACGTAGCACTTCCTTTTGTAGGCTGAAGAAAAAGAAGAAATTAAAGCTTGAATTCATGTGGTCATTTGGAATGCGATACAATACACAGGCGTGTTCATGGCTCTGGGGCCTGCAGTTGCTACAGACGGGTTTTGTACAGCTTGCGAGAGGGTAGAGTGAGAGGTCACAGCCCTTGAGATAGGAGGGAAGGGGAGGTGTTACTTGGGGGTTACGGGCAGGTTTGGAAGGAGCCTGCCTCAGGCTGGCATCTTGGTTCTTGTTAGTTATGTGTCCTGCCATTCCTGGTGATGATGCCAAGTGTTTGGTGCTGGAAGAGTTCTGGGATTGCAGGAAGGAAGGGAGCTGAGAGGGGCTGGGGGAGCCAGCACAGTCTAGGTGGCGGAGGCCTTCATGTCTCATAGGAAGAGAGCCCCAAGACTGGAGAAAGGCTGACTCCTTTTCTACACACACACACACACACACACACACACACTCACACTTCTCAGCCTACAGTGTCCTGAGACACAATGTCCCTACCATATGTGGAAATCTGAAAGCAGGCACATGCCCATTATTAACTATTTCCATATGAAGCACCAGGCATGGACTCAGGGAAACCAAAAAACAGTGACAACATAACAACTAGTTCAGGCTTAGAACACATAGCTGGGTTTTCGGCACACTGGCTGCCCACAGCAAACTGAGCACACTGTGCTAGGGACCAACTTTAAAAGTTTCTGACTTCGACTTTGCCTTCAAAGCTCAGTCCAGACCTTTCCTCTAAAAAACTTTCTTTGGGGCACCCAGGAGGCTCAGTCACTTGAGCGACTGACTGTAGACTTTGGCTTAGGTCATGATCTTGGGGTCCTGAGATTGAGCCTTGGGTCAGGCTCTGCATTCATTGGGGAGTCTGCTTGAGGACTTCTCTCCCTATCCCTCTGCCCCTTCCCCTGCTATCATTTTCTCTCTCTCAAATCAACAAATGAATCTTAAAACAACTTTTGTAGGCAAAGGCCATCTTTGTAGGTCGCTGAATTATTTGTGTCAGCACAGTGAAAAGCTAGGAAAAATGGTGTGGACTAAACATTAAAACGAATGAATGATTTCTGAAGGAATATATATGAATGGATAAAATGAGTGAATGAAACTTACATGTATGAAAATGGCAGTACTCCCCTCTACTACCTGAACCCAACAACCCACACGTAGAACCAATGATCTTAACATTTGTTGTTCTGTTGTCTACTTAACTATACTAATAGACTCTTGAGGACCTGAGCCTGCTGTCCTCCACATAAAAAATGGGTTTTATCATCCCATCAGAAGGGTGTATGGAGTTATTTGCTAATTCTGCTTAGTCGTCTGCACAGACTTTCTCTGGATCTTAGGTTCTTTATAATGTGAGAGTTGGATGAGAGGTTCTCTAACATTCTTTCAATCTCTGAATACTTCGCTATCATATATATCAGGGTCTCCAAACCTTGACACTCTTGCTTATTGGACTGGGTAATTCTTGGTTGTTGAGGCCTGTCCTATGCATTTTGGAATGGTTTAGCAGCATCCCTCACCTTGACTCACCAGAAGCCAATAGTACTCTCAGTTAAAAAGAACAAGATTGTCTCCAGACACTGCCAGATGTGCCCTGGGAGGTCAGAATTGCCTCCCATTGAAAATCACGGATGTAGATGGGACCAAACCTGTGAACTGAAGGCCTTTCAAGGTTTCAGATGATCTCTCCCCAAATACTTTATTGGTATCTCATAGAAATGCTCTTCTTGCATAACTAGTCTTGAATTCCCCAGCTTTGGTCTCATTCCTGTGGGTTTAAAAGAGGTAAAAAGACTGATGGCAGAATGTCCCTTGTGGACGTGCAGAAATTACTGGGGAAGGAACAGGTTCTAAAGATCTAGAGGTTCTTAGAACAAGGAGGGCAAATAGTTTCTGTTACAAGTGCCAACTCCCACATGTTGGGTGGAAGGATTCTGAGATCATATTTGAGCTTAGCAGGAAAGGTGTTTAAATAGCAAAGTTTCTCATGGATCGGGGAGGAGCAGTGACAGAACACCAGGTAGTCGCCATCTTGGTTCTACCAGCGTAAGCCAAGTGTTGCGTGGCGTGGAGGGTCTGGGCAAGGATGGTGCTGCTCCACGTTGGCTGGGGCTGCTGTGCACCAGGGGAATGTCATGGAATTCTCTAGTTGCTTTGTATGGTCTTCATGCACAGTTAAGACCTGACATGGAGTGGCTGTCAGTTTGGATCTCAGGCAGGTGTGTTTTCAGCTGGACCTAAATTCAGGAAGTCATTTTCTGCCTAAAATTCAAACCCTTACCATCTGGCAATGGATATCTGGGAATGTTTATGTGAACCTTTAGTTCTAAACGCATAATCCTTTCAGCTAATGATTAGTCTGTTTTTTTTGTTTTTGTTTTTGTTTTTGTTTTCTTGCTTAGTCTGGTCTTAATGCTTGCTTGTTGTATAAAAGTCAGCCCTGTAATGTATCTCTGTGATTGCTTCACAAAGAAAGCGCATTCCTCAGTCAAAATAAAGCCAGAAGGATGTATCTTTCTACCTTGGGCGCAGTCAGTGCTTCTGTGAAAATAAACTTGGGTGGGCTGGGGCATCTGAGGCCAGTAAGGTCCTCTCTGTACCTAATGGGTATAGAGAGTGGCTGGAGGCAATGCCCACCAGTATCAGGGAAAGCAGGACTGAGGATCTGGGCGACTTGGAGCTTGCCCACCTTAGCCACAAAGAGAGGGAAGGAGCACCTGGGTTGCATAGGACACTTGCTGAGTCGCCTCAGCTCTCTTCCATCCCGTAGCTACTGCGCGAGAAGCCAGTGTAGGGTAGGTGGGTGGCGAGAAGAGGGAAACGAACCAGAAGGAATCTTTTGTCTCTTTCCTTTCCTGAGCAATAGCAGGCGGAATAAGCTCGGATGTCGCAGACTGCTATTCCAATTGTCTCAGCAATTTAGGATGCCAACAATGAAAAGTCATTGCCCATTCAAGGGGCCTTTCTGTACGTGCAGGGGCTAGAATGGTCTAATCCAAATCCCACACCGTTCATGGCATCCATTTCCCCACTCTACTCACAGGAGTACAGACCCTACTTCAGTTTCCCTGTGTGGAAAGTGTTACCCTTTGATGCGTTAGCCTACGCAAAAACACTTAGCTTTTCATTACCAAAACTTAATAAAGGGTTTGATTAAGAAATAGTGCTTCTAGTGCAGGCAATTTTTTTTCCTCTAATAAACCCAAGAAACATATTGTCCTCTGTCTCTCTCCATCTTGTGGATTGGCTCCCTTCTGCCTTTCCCTCTGCCTGTACTCTGTCTGTGTTCCTTTTTCCCTCATCCTCTTTTCCTTTTCTCACTGTCTGCTCTCCCTCTCCCCCCCCTCACCTCCTCCTCTCTCTTTTGGCTCCTTAACACCCCTTCCATGAGCATTAGGTATAAACGCAGGGTTGAAAACTTGCAGCCCTCGGAAATGGCACTTGAATGAGCGTGTGGCAGTGTTCCCTTGCTTCCTGATTTGCACTGGCTCCAGCCACAAACCTTTAGGTCACGCCTCAGTGTTAACTTTGCTGCTCAGAGTTAAAGGTCACATTCCCGCAACAAGGAATCACCTGCAACGCCTCCTGGTCTAGGCCCTAAGCCTCAAGAAGAAGAGGATGGTTTTACTTCAGACGACTCCCCAACTTAAGAATTAGCCTCTAGAGGAGTCTGGAAGTTGGCAGAAGTGAGGGCGTGGGGAAGGTGGTGGAAATAGGAAAGTAAGTTAATAAAGGAAGGGGGGTGAGGTCGAGGGAGGGAGAGATACGAGGGAGCTAATGGGAGGTGTGGCAGGAAGATGACACTTGTCACGCGTCTTCCTAGTTAATGGCCCTGGGACGGGCCATCCGCCTGTTGTGCTGGGAGTGTGGGAAGGGAGGGCCTTCCAGTGCCCAGGGCCCTGACCCTGGAGAGACACCCTCATGTCCTCAGCGACCACGTCTGCCGAGGCCTGGCTGTCAGCAGGGCAGTAACGGGAGGGCATGAGGGCCAGACAGTTGCTTTGGTGCAAAATGTCAAAGAATGAGCCATTTTTGAGATGTACCCACCTGAGGATTTTGTAGGACTTCTAGGAGCTCCAAGGAGTTCTCAGAATGACGGTCTGTGTTGTAGGATGGTTGGCACTGTGATTCCTGTGATCCTGTGATGACATATAAGTAGCAGCAGGTCAGCACAGCCTTTGGGGGACTCACATGTCCCATCTGTGTCCCATGGGGCCTGTCCTCCTGCGTTGTGCCCGCACATGTAATTTCCTCTTCTGTTACTGGGCAAGGGCCATGGGGTCAGACATCAGAGCTGGAAAAAACCTTTAAGGTTGCTTAGTGCAGTGGTATTCAAACTTTTTTTTTTTTGTAGAGAGCTCAGAGCCCTGTTTGTCCATTTTCACTGCTTTTCCCCCAAGATGGCCTCACAGACACATTGACAAAAATACAAGGCACCTGAGAACCCAGAGAACGATTGATCTTTTTAAAAAAAAATTAAAATATACTTGGCATCATAAACCATTGTATAAATGTAATAATGCACGTTGATTTGATACCTTTATGTATTGTAATATAATTGTCATTATAGCAATAATTTGCACCTCTATCATGTCACATAATTATCAATTCTTTTTAGTGGTTGGAATAATTAAGATAAAATCTTCTAGCAAGTTTGGTGATTATCATACAGTGTTGTCTGTATCCCAGAAGACTATTGGCATCATCCACCCCCGCCCATCCATCTCATTTTCACACGGGGAAACTGAAGAGCAGAGGGGGGCTTAACCCCCCGATCTCTGAGACTTTGAAGGGTTCCTACCCCGATGACACTGGCTCCTTCTTCAGGTCTCAGCACAAATACCTCTGTCTGGGGTTTTTTTCCGAATACTACACCCCCCACCCCACCTCTGCCCAGCATTAGATGCCCTGTTAAACCTTTTTATAGAACCTTGTATTTACTCTCCTAACAACGAACCATACTGTAATGAATGATTCCTGTATCTTTGTATATGTGTATGTGTGTATGCATTTTTCCCATTTTTCCTCCATGAGGTATAGCTCCATGAGGGTTAGGGGTCCCTACTTTATTCCCCATATTTTGCACTGGGCTGTGCCCAGAGCTGCTGCAAACACATTAATGTTGATGGAGAAAGGATTCCAGCTTCTTGATTTAAGTCTCATGCCCTTTTTTTTTTTCCAATATACCTTTGTGAAGAGGCCAGCCCATTTCCTGTTCCCGGAAAGAATCAAATTGTGGTGTGATTATAGACTCGATGTCTCTTCTTCCACCATATCTTTTGGAGAAGCGTGCAATGTATTTCTGTGATGAACCAAAAATCTGCTCCAGATGATATTGATAGATCTTTGCATTTGTCACACTGGGATGGACTGCTGCAGTCGACTTTGTATGAATGCAGAATAACAAGCTACATCCATCACAGGGCTGGATTGAAATGACAACGCAGATGTCTATAGTTTATTGAGTTCTTAGTGTGTCAACGACTCTATACAGTTAGCCTCTGAAGAAGGCATTATCATCCCCATTTTACAGGCATAAGACCTAAGGTTTGGGAAGCTTGTGTAACGCACACTGTGTGTGGGCTGGACCGCCATGCCAGTCTTGATGCCTGGGGCCTGAGCCCTGTGCCTTCCAAGAAGAGAATAACGAGGATAGGCTTATTTAGACCAAGAGCTGAAAGGAAGCTACATAAATACTTTCTAAGTATCTGAAGGATTTTGGGGGGTGGGAGAATTTGCCATTTAGTTGAGAAAAGAGCAATGCATGGACCCATCCCATATTAGCATTGGGATGGGACCGGCTAAGGGTCGCCCAACACAGCAGCATGGCTATGCCAAGGGCCAGAGTCTCTGCTGTGAGGCAGAGCATCAGGGCGAATCTGATGAATGATGGGGTGAGGGAGAGGAAGGGAACTGGGACAGGAAGAATCACAGACTCCCTTTATGTCATGCTGCGTTCAACTTGGCACATTGTTCCTCCCCCCCCTTGGCTCAAAGTTCAGACCTCCCTGCCAAATATTTCTGTCGTTTACAAAGTACAGAAAATATTGTTAAGGTTTAAGCTGAAAGGATACTGCCTCTCCCCCGTGCTCCTCTTCCCTGCCCCCTTGGTCAGATTCCTCTGGAGCTGGGTGGGCAGACCTGGACTGGCCAGACTGCAGCATGTGTAGTTCCACTTCTTGCCATGTGGTGGTGCTGTCCTTTTAGTTATCTTGGTTGCAGCAGTGGAATATTTATTTTCATGAGTAATTTGTTTATCAGGAGGTTATTTTAATCTAATTTTGGCCATATTTGCTACTCCACTCTATCTGTACTTCCCAGCGTTAGCAGCTTGCATGTCTTGAAGGAAATTAGCTGAAGATGGTCTCAGAGGCATTTGCTCAGCCATTATTTAAGGGAGCTGGGAGGAGGCAGGGTGAGTGGAGCCCTGGGTTGGAAAAGCCTCTGGAATTTGTTGCATCCCCAGTGATGTGAGCATGATTGAGCAGGACTTATGGAGGGCAGGGAGCAGCCCCAGCAGCTTTTTTGAGGGCTGTCTCTGGAGAGCAGCAGCGAATCTTGCTGTTACCTTTCCCCATCTCCCTCACACCCTCACACCCTCCCGACAACCTCTGTCTTCCTCATTTTTGCCGCCAAGACCAAAGGCACCACTTAAGGGAAATGCCTGTCTGCCTTCCCATGGCGGGCAAGCATCCCTTATCCACTTAATATGCTTCTTGAGCTGTTTACTGCCGTCCCTGCAGGACATAGGAAGCAGGATGGGGTGTGGAAAGAGAATGGACTGGAACCTGCTAAGAGTTGCCCAACACAGCAGCATGTCAGTGCAAAGGGCCAGAGTACCTTCAAGGAACAGTGATCATGACTTGATTACAGAGCTCCGGCACTTACTAGGCACCTTCCATGCCCATTTTACATACAAGGAAAGTATAGTGAGAAAGGTTCATGAATTTTCCCAAAGTCCCCAACAAGGTCAGCAGAGAGCTCGGATTTGAAATCAGTTATGACTGTCTCTAAAACAGAAAACCTTGGGGTGCCTGGGTGGCCCAGTCAGTTAAACGTCTGCCTTCGGCTCAGGTCATGATCCCAGGGTCCTGGGATCAAGCCCCGCTTCGGGCTCCCTGCTCGATGGGAAGTCTGCTTCTCCCTCTCCCACTGCTTGTGTTCCTCTCTCACTGTCTCTCTCTCTGTGTCAAATAAATAAATAGAATCTTTAAAAAAATGAAACAGAAAACCTTTATCTTTCAAAGCTGATTTGTGCCCTCCACATGGAACTGGGGAAACCTAGACTCAGCTTTTTGACACCCCATGTGCTCTTAAATTACTTCTTCATCATTGCACTTGATTTCAGCTCAGCTCTGCAATAATGGGAGGACTCCACAAGATGAGTAGTTTGAGAATGACTTAGAAGAAGATCCCTCCCCCCACCAAAAAAAGAATTGAGGAAATGACACATCTTCAGCAGATAAAATAGAAGCAGAAAGGGGAGGTCCTGATAAATGATGGCCTGGTCTCTCCCTTGCTACCCCCTCTTTCCCTGGCTTGCTTTATTTATTTATTTGTTTGTTTATTATTATTATTATTATTATTATTAAAGATTTTATTTAGTTATTTGTCAGAGAGAGAGAAAGCGAGTACAGGCAGACTGAGTGGCAGGCAGAGTCAGAGGGAGAAGCAGGCTCCCCGCAGATCAAGGAGCCTGATGTGGGACTCGATCCCAGGACGCTGGGATCATGACCTGAGCCGAAGGCAGCTGTTTAACCAACTGAGCCACCCAGGCGTCCCTTGTTTGTTTATTATTGAAGTGTAGTTGCCATACACTCTTCTGTTCGTTTCTGATGTACAACATAGTGATTCCACAATTCTGTACATCATGCAGTACTCGCCGTGATAAGGGTAGTCACCATCTGTCACCATCCAGCGTCATTTCTATATTATTGGTCATATTCCCTATGCTCTACTTTTTATCCCCTTGACTTACTTATTGTATAACTCCCTTCCGTGGCTCTTGAATGCCCTCGAGAAACTTCTGTGGAAGGTCCTCGGGGCTTAAAGGAATCAAGTTTGAAAACTTCTGAAATAATTATTCACAGGATGCTCTCAGAGCTCAGTCTGTTGTCTGAGATTGTGGTTTAAAGATGTGTGGACATGCCCTTCAGGGAGTTTGAAGAGTCTGCGTGTTTTTACTATATGGTGGTCCTAAGGAAGGGCTGATGTGTCTTGGAAAGATCCAAACTGTTGTGTTCATTATGGAGCCCTAGTGGAGGAACTTTGAAGGCTCTTGGGATTAAGAGACTTAATTAAACAACTGAACCCAGTCTCATTAAATGGGTAGTTTGAGCAGCCGGTGGAGATTATTATGGTTGGTAGTGCGGGCAGGATGGTGAACCACCCTCCCAAGACAGCCAGGCTGTTCAGAGTACCAGCACTGCATCCAACGGATGTGCACATGGTGTTGAGTTTTTCTTGCTGGACACAAAAGTGTTGGCTACATAAAATATTGGAACTGGTCCCAGTTCTTACACCATGCAGGATACTGCCTTATAAGAGGTGATCTTGGCCTCAAGTGGTCATGTAAGACTAGTTCTGTATCCAGAGCCTTCTCTCTGGCTTGATGATCTGCCTGTAGGTTTGGGCCACGGGGTTCCTTTGCCAACAGTGCGAAGGCCTCCTCGGGGAGGCTCAGGGTCATGTATGAAGGGTGTGTATTTGCTAAAAGCTCAAACCTCTTACTGTCTGAGGGGATAAGACCTAGTGGAGAACAGTGTTTGCACCGTGATCTCAAAGCTGGCTCTCAGGAGACTGTGGATTCCAGTCCGGGCCTCTCAAGGTACATTGCTTAGTGACTGTGCTGGAACCAACTCCTCTGTAAGGCAGGGAACACAATACCCTCCAAGGAGACCTGGTAAGATTTAAATAAGGTGCTGACATGTAGTGGGGGGAGTATAAAACTAGACCTTAGTAAATCTCTGTAAAGATCATCTCTCACTTTCCTATCACCACCATTTTGGAAAATCCTGGGAGTTTCAGAATTGGTCCCATAAAAGCATAAAGCTTGTTGCACTGTAAATTCATCTTACATCTCCCTGAGTGTCCGAATGATACATAGCTGTTTCAGCCTCTGTGTTCCCTCTAGAAGCTGTTTGTTGAATGCAGCATCATTGAATGAACTGGCCCGTTCAGTTGACCCACATACCCTCATTTCCTTTCCAGTCTAGGGAATCAGGGGTTAACATTCAGGATTGCTGAGCTCTCAGTGTTTTAGATTTTAGAACTTGTATCATCCTGGCATAATGAATGACTGGCTATGGATCGACAAAGATAGAGTATCGCAGAGATTTAAAGAGATAGACAAAGAGATAAACATTTCCCCACTCTGAAGGGGCACGGGGGCTCCTTCACCACATTCAGGATTGACTGTACAATTATTTGTTTATGCCGAGGTGTGAGTCGGGTGCTTCCTACAGATGTCTGCTATTAGCAGTTTACAAAGCACCTTTTCATGTATGATCCCATTTAATCTTCACGGTAGTCTTGCAAGACAGGTAAATATTTAACTGTAGTATAGCAGTGGTTCTCAACGGGAGTTTTGTCCCAGAGGGACCGTTTAGCGAGGTCTGAAGATGGTTTTGGTGGCCGCATCTGCAGGGCTGGGGCTCTTGGGGCATCTCTGGGGGGCAGAGGCCAGGATAGTGCTGAACCTTCTCCAGTGCACAGAACAGCTCCCCTCTGGTCAGGGAAGAATACTCTCCAGCCCCAGAAGGCAGTAGTGCAAGGTTGAGAAGCTGTTCTGTAGGGAAAACATTGGGGCCCAATGGGTTTGACTTACTTGCCCAAGATTTCGTATCTTTTTTAAAAAATTAAGAAATAAAAGTTGGCCTAATCGAAATCCTGTGCAGAGGCACTGTGCAAACACGGACGACAGTGAGGCCGCTGTGGTGGCAACGGGAGTTAGAGACCCGGTTTACCCTCTCCCTTAGCCCCTCCCCCAGCCTTAGGGGCGCACAGCGTGGCAACCACGCCCCCCCCCCCCCCCCCCGTGCAACCCAGAGAACACCAGACCCCATCCTGGCATCCCCAGACTTTCGGGTTTCCCTGCAGCCATTGCTTTTTTTTTTTTTTTTTTTTTGAATAGGGGGTGATGGCAGCCTCCTGTGGTGCTTCAGTAAGGTGTTGGGCCGTGGAGGCAGCTGGAGGCGTAGATGCCACTTAAGAGGCTACTGTGGACACAGTCTGGGTGGTAGGAGAGAGGACCAGATTGGATCACGGGGGACAGGAGTCAGGTTGGAACCAGGGAGCGCAAGGTGTAGTGATGAGCTGCTCAGGCTCCCCGCCTTCCTCCAGCGCCCCCTCCTGGCCCGGAGGCGTACTGCAGCATAAGCCTGTTGCCCGGGATGTTTGCAGGGCTTGGCTGGTGTGTTTTTCCCGTTTCCCCCCCAGTCTGTTCCCAGCCAGAAGCAGGGGATGCCACCAACAGACTGATATCTCTCGTATCAGTCCACGGGGAAAGGCAGTGGGGAAGGTCTCAGCTTTCTCCTTCCTGGTGTTAATCCTGGCTGTGTTCGTCAAGTCATCGGATAAGTTGACAGTGGGAAAGACGGTCAAACCAGGAAGGTTTTCTGCAGGGACCCAGAGGGGACAGTGGCTTGTCTTGGGCCTCACAAGTACTTCTTTCTCTACCGCAGTCTAGACTCAAAATAAAACTCTGGATGGACAGGAAAACTGGAAACATTTAGGTTTAGGTGAAGATGATCATTCCTAAGGGCTGTCTTGCAGAGATGCCATAAATAAGTAACCAAAAGGAGAGTGAGGGAAAATATCAGCATGATGTACCTCCCCTCCACTTTTGCAGAACCTGCCATGATGAATGTCCAAGCGGTGGAGGCCATGCATTCTGATCCCTGCCCTTCTTTTCAATAATCTCCTCCAGCTCTCCCACAATTTTTTCACCTGGCTTTAGCTGCAGACTCTTTATTTGTACTCACCAACTTTGGGCTTTTCCACTTGCTGGTGCTCTCAAGATTTCTGGAATTTTCTGCCACCAGAGCTCTGTTTCTTGATTTCTTCCTATCTTTCAGGTTCAGTACTAATATCGTCTCCTCAGGGGGTCTTCCCCTGGCCACTCAGTCTGGAGTAGCTGTCTCCTGGTCACTCTAGCATTGCCGTTTGAAAGTTATTTTTAAGATTATTTATTTTAGAGAATGAGAGACAGAGACAGAGAGCGAGGAGGAGTGTGCATGTGAGCTGGGGGAGGGGCAGAGGGAGAGTGACTCTCATGTGACTTGTCACTGAGTGTAGAGCCCAACGTGGGGCTCAATCCCGGGGCCCTGAGATTTAAGATCTGAGCCAAAACCAAGAGTCGGATGCTTTACTGACTGAGCCCCCAAGTGCCACATTTACCATTACTGTTTTATTAGCAGCATAGCACTTGTCACTCTCTGAAATTACCTATATTTTCTTTGCACATGTGCCTACTTGGATCTGTGGCTCTCCAGCTCTGCCCCTGTCCCCCGCCACTCCCTGCCATGGGAAACAAGCCCCGTAATAGCAGAGACATGGTCTATCTCATCCCTTGCTGTAGGTACTCCTGTGCCTATAATCATGCCTGGCCCATGCTGGCACATAGTACTTGCCAAGTGTTTGTTGAATGAATGAATGAATGAATGGTGGTGCCTTGGGTTTTGGGTGAATGAGCATGGTTTTAGTTGACAATTCTCTGAGTGCCTCACCACCGCAGGATCTGGGTTTCAGGACAATATGCCTCTGCATATTTGCCGATGCACAGCAAACCTTTCAATTGATAACCCCTTGCAGAGAACAAATTTCAGATAGTTTTCAAACTAATAATGTTGAAAAATTAATCATAGTTCCTCAAATGTAAGCTCTCGTTGACTGTAAGATGCACTACTTTTTATGTGCCGTGGAATGAAAAAAACACTGCCAATTGTAATTGAAACACCGTTTTTGGTAAGAGGCACTTAATTTTGGAAACGCTAATCTGGGGAAAAAAACACAAGCCTCAGAATGGATAAAGCGCAGGATGTGATTGATCCTTCCCGGGGGGTGCCGAGTACTGAACAGGAGGAGTTGGGTGTCGGGAGTGTGCCCGCGATGGTGGTGGCGCCCCCTTCTCTAGCGTCACAGCCCGACGCCCTTCCTTAGACTTGGTTCCCGCTGAGGGCCCGCGGGAGAGGCAGGTGTGGAATCCGAGGATTTCCTTAGAGTGGAGGAATGCCTACGGTTTGGGAATGTCTCTGTGGAGAGGTATTAGAAGGAACTGGTGAATAAAAGCAGTAGAAGATTCTAGATTTAAAACTGCTGCAAAGGACATTCTCTAATGCTTCTATTTCTGGGGCTCATGAAAAGCCTCTTTCCTTTTTTTAAAGGCAGTCAACAGGCAAACAAGCTTTGCCTGAAACTAAAATTTACTGACAGTTGAGTTTCCTGATAGACAGCTCTTCTACAAAGAGGAAAAAAATGTATATACCTGTAAGTTAATTCGGTGTCATTATTCTTATTTGGGCTAATGATAATCGAGTAGAACTACCGGGATCAGTGACATTAAGATTAGTTATACCTCAGTACTCGGATGGCGGCTCCTCCCTTGTGAGCGAGCCACGGCCACAGCTGCCTGGGGGAGGAGCCAGGAAGAGCTGCCTCAGTCTGTCCTTCCCAGCAGCACCACACTCATATCCGGTCCTCACTTCCGGGCTGGCCTCGTTGAGTCATGGGCTGAGTGACAGAAGACTCCAAACATCTCCTCCTGTGACCTGAGGAACTATGTGCCACGTCCTGGGGCATTTAAAATCTTGTCAAGTCTCCAATTAAAAATCAACTCTCTCCCTAATTTGGGGGCTTTTGGGGGGGGGACAGAGAAGATGGAGGGAAGGGTTGGGTAGAGGGGCTGAGCCAAGGTGACATCAGCAGAAAGCCACTCCCCTCAAACACCTCAGGCTTCAGGTGTTCAAATGGCTTTATCTCCAGTAGCCTTTCAGAAACCTTCCTCAGGAAGTTGATTATTCTGGTAATAGGTAAAGGGCTTCTTCTGGATACAAAAAAAGTGTAAACTGTCATCGCTTCATCATCAAAAGCTTTGGGAGTAACAGTCTGGGATGTAAGCTTTGGAGGCAGATGGGGAGTCCCACTGGAATCTGGAGAGGTCATTTGTAAGCTCTAAGGGCTTCAGGAAGTTGTCTGACTCCTCTCAGCCTCTGCACCTTCATCTGTGAAAGGAGGAAAATGGTGCTTATCTCAAAGCATTTTCATGACATAAATGAAATAATCATTTAAAATGATTAGCCCAGTACTGAGCACATAGAAAACATTCAGTAAATAAATACTCCGTAATTGTAACTGGTGTTATTATGGCAAAGTAGGCAGCCTGTTGTTCATGTAATATGACTTATAAGTCTTTGTAAAAGCCTGCTTTGTCCAGAAATATCTTCTAAATTGACTCCCTGAAAGGACTACAAAAGTAATGTGTTGCAAAGGCAAGTGTATTAGCTGTCAGTACCTCGAGTTTTAATAATGTCTCAAAGGTGGCGTTCTCAGGTGGTTCTTACAGAACGGAAGTGCTGTGTCCAAAGTAGGTCTTTCAGTGCGGATTCCTGACAGAGATCAGGCAGTGTTTGTGATGGAATTGCTCAGGGTTGGGGGACACAGTGCAGAGAGGGTTTGGAAGCAAACCTTGTTGAGTAAATGGGAGTTTGATCAGCCCAGCTGAGTGGTCTTTTGCTCTGAGAAGGGGCCACTATCCTGAAAAAGACTAGCTGAATTGTTAGTAGTTTGTATGAATGGGATTTTCCTGAAGTTCCTGAAATAATAAATAAGGCTATTTAATTTCCCTCGGCAAGAAGTCCTTGAGATGGTAATGTCAGAATCCGCTGTGTGACTGAAGATGGTTTTTGTTCTCAAGAGTGATGGGAACCTGGAATCCTTGTGTTTATTCCTAGTCATCTCTGCCTTATCCAAGGCAAGGGTGAGCTGGTAACCTCTAGAACATTATCAGTTAAGAGGATCTTAGAACATTAACCTGTCTGCTAGAAAAGTGTTGGTATAATGGGACCCAACTGAGGTAACTTTTGCCAGAGAGGGGAACAACTGAAGTCTACAGTATGGGCTTTTCTGTATGCACCCCTGGGATAAAGTGAGGTGTGACCTTCAGGTTGTCTGGATGAGGGCGTCTAAGGACAGATGGGCAGCAAAGTAAAGCTGGTGGGATATTTTGGGGGGAGAAGTCATTACATGGAGATTGAAGAAACTTGATATATTTTATTTTGGAGCTTTTCCTTGGGCAGTTGTCACTGGTCAAAGCTATGTGACATTTGATGTCATCTTTATGGGGGAGGGGATTATCATTCACGGAGCACCTGTCCTGTACCCGGTGTTATGCTATAACTTATAATAGACTTGGGAGGCTGATGTTGTAATTAATCTTTTTTCATCTTGCTTTAGTCTTTGGAGATGATGGCAATCTAGTTCAGGCTGGCTAATCAGCATAACGAGGGTTACACAGCTAGGAACTGGTAGGACTCAAATTCACAGCAACAGCTCCGTGACTCTGGAGCTCCTGTTCTTGGATGAGGCTGTCACAAAGAATGTGTTCACACCTTTGAGCCTTTGGCACTTTGTTGTCTATAACAATAGAGGGGACGTTGGAATAATAAATGGATTTTGCTTCTGTTGTTAATGACAGTCCCAGTAGGCAACAGGTATTGAACGCTGATTATGTGCCCAGCATTGAGCTATCAACGTTATATGTATTATCTCATTTAATGTTCTCAACAGCTCCCGAGGAAGGGATATTATTAGTTTTGTCGTTCGGATAAAGACTTAGTGATAGGACCACGAACCCATATGTCCCAGGCCACACGGCTAGAAAGCGGTGGAGCTCCTGGCCAGATACGAGGAGTCCCAGAAGTCCCAGTTGACAGCAGGCCCAGCAAGGCGATGCAGGGTGCGTGTGGGACTACTGGAAGGATAAGTTTAGAGTCTGCACTAACTTGTTCGTCTTGTTGGAGAGCCGTGGTTGTTCACTTGTTTGGCTCATTGCTCTGGTGCAGGTGCCTACTCGACCTCTGTGAAGCCATTGCTTCACCCTTAATGGGCTGATGAAATCCCCAGATATGGGAAATGAAGAGCAGAGAGGAAATTTCCTTTGGTTTTGTCGAAGGGCAGGGGCACACGAGTGGGCCGCTGGCAGGTGTAATAATCTGGGCCACGGAGCATTTCTGCATTAGCCCATTGTGAGGCAGAATATGCCCCAGGAGAAATTCCATCTTTGAGTCTTGAAGGTGTCTAGACTTTCCTCTTTAAAAGACAAACATCTTTGTAGAGATGATCCGGATCTCAAATGCCTTCGAAGGTAGTAGGCAGGTGATTCACTTTGGAAGGGGAGGGGGTAAGGCTGAAAAAGGTGAGCTGGTTGCTATGGCAACCTGGGGACCATTGGCCCTGCCCACAGGCATTTACAACATGGCGCGGCCAATAGTCTAAGGACCTGTCAAAAGGTAACTTTTTTTTTTACCCCTCCTGATTAGCAGAGTTCATTGTAGAGTACGTGGGGAATAAGGACTACAGAAAAGCCTAAATCAAATTTAAAAAGTCTAAAGCAAATAGAGTCCTCACTCTCTTCCTGCCCCTTAAGTACTAGTGCCATCTTGGCAGAGTCCCCTCTAGTTATTTATTATTTTCTTTTTAGCTGAGTGTGAAAATCTGCTGCATCAGTGGGGTGGGTCTGCGCTAAAGAAAAACAAAGTGAAACAAAACCACATTTGAGCCTCCGAGTAGGAATACCCGGGGTGAAAAATAAGGATCTCTAGGTCAAATTTCAGACTGATAATTAGCTACAAGGAAGACCTTGCTCAGGAGGATACAATCTAGAGAGGCAGAGGCAGTAGGATGTAAGAGGATGGATTGGAGGGAAGGTCAAGGTTGTGTCCGTGGGTTTGCCAAAGGAAAATGGCCAGAGCTCACCGTCAGCAGGATGGAGAGAGGGCACTGAGGATACACTTGAGAGGAGATGGGAGTGTGGAGTGAGATGTTAAACTCAGAGCACCTCTGTCTGTCCCTCCTACCCACATCCACCTACTAGTTACAATAAACCAATCTACTTGGGAAATTAAAAAAAAAATTATGGAGCAGGAATTTCTTTCCAAGAAAACCTTAGCAAGAATCCCTTTATATATAAACAGACTTAAGGGTAGTTGATCGGGTTTTGAAGACAGTTGGGGGACCTGGCGGCATCTCCTGCTCCAGATCCTGAGCTCACCCAAAACCTTTTCTCCTGGCTCTTTGACCACCTGTGGAGAAGTGTCATTTCTCTCTCAAATCCTCTAGAGCTCCTGCAGGTCGCTGATCTCGGTGACCCTCATTTCCTTTTTTGGCTCTCCTCCACATTTACTCCTTCTCAGTTTGCTGAATCTCCTCTTGTCGGGTTTCGGTTGCATACTGACTTGTGCAAAATTCGGCGAGCCATTCTCAGAGAAAGACTGACTGCCCTAGGGATGGCGGGGGAAGGGGGTGTAGCCCTTTTAGATGTTAGTAAACATGGCCGCTTGCAGAGGATTAACAGGAAATCATGAATAAAATCATTAGGATTTGATAACAGCTTTTTCTCTGAGACAAAGATTTTTTTCATTATCCCCCCCCAAAAAGAGTGGGGGATGAAGGTCATTAAGGTAACATGTTATTAGTCTTCTACTCTTAAAACAGATAAAACACAAACGTTCTTAACCTCTCCCTGCCCACAGGACCTCTGTGTACTGTTTGTTTATTTATTTATTTATTTATTTATTGCCATTCTGGCATTTTTCCAGCAGGCAATACTCTAATACCTCCTATTTAATCCCCAATTTTCTTTTAAACATCAGATATTGGATAGGCTGGAACCTCATTTAAGCAGTAAAGGACTCTGGCGCTCTGTGGCTGGGACCAGCCAAGGAGAAATATTTTTGATGCAAAAGAATAATTGAGTAAAGGAGGTAATGAAGGAGATTTAAACCTTCCACAAACACATCAGTGGGCAAATAAAGCTCATTACTCTCAGTTCAGGGTCATGGCTGAGTGAAATGTTGTAAAAGTGGTGGGGGGAAAAACACCCAACTGTACAAATGGGTCAAAAATCTCCGTGGGGCTCAGCCAAGCCTGACAATTTAGAATTTGACAAACCTGCAGAAAAAAAAATTCCTTTAATATGAGAAAACCCCTCTGGAATAAAGCACTGGATTTTTATGTTATTTTTTCACTTATGTGCACTTACATGGTCTTAGGGGAAAATCTGACTTTGAGCTGAAATTTTGCTTCTCCAGTTACAGCTCAGGGGATCTCTCTCACACACATTCTCCGCCAGAGGTCTTATGTTGTCTCATGAGCTGGCGTGAAGGGTTTGGGTAATGGAGAAATGCAGTAGTGAGAGCAGAGCTGCAAGATTTGGGCATTCATGGTGACAGTCCTTCTGTTACGGTCCTGCGATGTGCCTGGCCCACAGGCGCAGAGGTGACCAGCCACCTGCTGGAGAGACCGGGCTCTGACACATTTGTCCACGGAGCCCGGAGCCCGACCGAGGAGGTTAGGCTGGAAAGGAGCGTGGGTTAAGTGCTGAGAGAGGTCTCTTGGACTGTCCTTCCCTCTGTGTGTCCTCAAAGAGCATTTAAAGCATGTCTTGGGAAAAGCAGGGTATCGTGCACTTATCCCGCAGGATGTGTGTCTCATGGGAGGCCTCCACCAGGAGCCTTCAGTTACAAAGAAAGACTGTGGATGTGAAGGGAACCAGGAACCAGGAAAGCCCTCTGTTACGTTTCCCCATCAGAAGGAAGAAAGCCCCATACCACATCCCCGCCGGGTGGACTTCCAAGCACCGTCTGAACATTGTCAGGGTCCCATTTTCCAGTACCACAAGGAATCTGCCTTCTCGTTGGGTAGCTTCGACTACAAGGAATTTCTCCTGGGGCTGAGCCAGACCTTGAGTCTCCAGAAGCTGACTTCCACGCTCACTAGGAAAACATGCAGCACATCTGTGACACGCGACAGCCTTTCAGCCATGGTGTCTCATTCAGTAACTTCTTCCCAAGTGAAGTCTGGTATTTACTCAGCCCAGTGACTGTACCCTAAGTCTTCTGAGATTTAGCAAGGAGGAATGGAAATCTGGTAGCAATTGTCTCTCTGTGTCTCTCTCTCTAGCTCATTTTTCCAACCTTGCCTCCCAACACTATTATAATTTTTTTCTGAACTTTTTAAGGATAAGTTACAGGCGTTCACATACTCCCAATTATGAATTTCCTAAACATAAGGATTTTCTTTTCCATAAGCACAGTTTACCAGAACTTAATATATGCTGATATAATACTATTAGTTAATTTATAGACTTCATTCAAATTTTACCAACTGTTTCACTAATGCCTTTTGTAGCCAAGGACAAAATTGTTTTCTGGCCCAGGATCTAAATAGCAATTCTGTATTGTACTTACATGTTATATAAATCCTTTAGCTCCCCTCTTCCCTTCCCTTCCCTTCCCTTCCCTCCTTTCCCCTATTCTTCTTCCCCCTCCCCTCCCCACCTCTCCTTTCCTCTCCCCTCCTCTCCTCCCCTCTCTTCTTCCCCTCCCCCGCTTTTTTTTCCTTACCTTGACATTTTTGAAGTGTATCAGTCAGATGACTGGTAGCATGCCCCTCATTTTGGGTTTGCTGATTTTCCTCCTGGTTAAATTCCGGCTGTGCATTTTGGCCATGAAGACCATAGAAGTGATGCTGTGTCCTTCTCAGTGCAACGCACAAGGTGGTGTTCACTTTGATCACTTGAGTAAGGTGGCGTCTGCCAGTTTTCTCCAGTGGAAAGTTAGTATCCGTTTACCATAGGTGTCTCGCGGGAGGTGCGCCGGACATGTTCAGACGGGTGCGGCCAGGGGAGCCCGTGATTGACATCCCTTTTCCACTGGTTTCAGAGTCCAACAGCCGCAGGGCCGTGAACAGAGGCTACGTCGCCAGCTTGCTCAGGCTGCACCTGGACTGGCATCAGCGGGACGCCGCCAATGCCTACGTGCTGGCCCGCCGGGCGCTGCTGCTCTGCCTCAGGCACATTGCCAACCTCCGGTCTGGCAGGGAGGCCTTCCTGGCAGCCCGGGGCATGGAGATCCTCTTCAGCTCCGCCCAGGTAATTAGCCCTGGGGTCACCTCTGCAGGTGGGTGACACCTGGATGGTTCCTGCGAGACCCTCAGGACCTCTCTTGCTGCCTGCTGTGGGCAGAGGCTCTGGACTCAGACTCTCATCCGCTCGTTCACTCCTGCACGGGTGGATTCATTCATTCCATTACGTGTGTATTGGCTGCGCTGTGCAGTGCGGTGGTCAGGAGTGTTCCCGGCCCTCGCGTTTGACACTTGTGCAACTTTGAGACCCTCTGGGTCTCAGCCTTCTTCTTCTTTGAAAAGAGGGAAGTACTAAAGCCTGGCTTGCGGCACGGCCTGACTACATTAACGTAGACATGTGCTGGATTTAATGGCGTGCTGGCCGCGACTTGGCTGGTTTAGGAGCGTGAGTGGTTGCTGGAATTATTAGCACTGTGGAATCTGGAGGTGAATGCAACAAGCAAGACCCCGGATCTTGTGGGGTAGACATTCTAGCAGGAGAGCCAGACACTAAGGAGCCAACGAATTCAACGAAGAGGGTCATTTCATATTGCTCCCTGACATCAATTGAGTCAGGCCCTCTGCAGTGACTCCCCCCGGTGGAGGGGGCACATGTTCGGCGGGAGGGGCCGAGTCTTTTCTGAGCAGGTGCCACCTAAGCTGAGACCTGAATTACTGAAAAAGCCAGTCCTGCCAGGTTCGAGAGGAACAGCCTCCCACAGCCAAAGGGGAGCATCTGCACGGGCTGGGACTGCTCGGTACCCCAGTGGGATATGTAGGCTCTGGTTTCAGCCCTTACAACAAAGTCCTTAAATGCACTTGCTTAGGACTAATTTAAATTTTTTTTAATTTACTTATTTGTCAGAGAGAGAGGGAGAGAGCGAGCGAGCACAGGCAGACAGAGTGGCAGGCAGAGGCAGAGGGAGAAGCAGGCTCCCTGCCGAGCAAGGAGCCCAATGTGGGACTCGATCCCAGGACGCTGGGATCATGACCTGAGCCGAAGGCAGCCGCTTAACCAACTGAGCCACCCAGGCGTCCCAACTTAGGACTAATTTAAACACCACAGTGCGAGGCTGCGTGCATCCCTCTCTATGGAGGAGGAGAAGGCTTCCCGAATATCCATCCTCTGCTCACTCCTCTTCCCCGGGGCTAGGGGCAGAAGCCCTGCTTGGTGCGCATTGAGGCATGGAACTCCCTGCTGTCTTCCCATTAGCTCCTCTACTCTGCACCCCCTTCCTCGGTCTCCTTCCTCCTCTCAGGACACCCTCCCCTTTTTCTCTACCTGCACACGTCGGAGGCAGGGAAGCTCACGAGAGTGCTGTCTTCCAGCCGTGGCATCTGCAGACTTTTCTATTAAAACAGCATTCCCTCACCCCTGAGTCTGGATAATAACGTCCTGGCCTGCAGACCAGTACCTGCCTTCCCGTCTGCTGTCACCTGTGGGCTTCTCTCCATCAGCACGGCTTCTGCAGCCTCTCTGTCATGAACGAACATTCCTTTTCTCTGGACAAAGCCTTGCTTGGAATGTCTCCAAGCGTCACCGTACTTTGTAAGCTGTGTCCCCCCAGATCTCAAGTGAGACACCCCTGCCGCCCCCACTGCTGATGCCTAGCAACCCCCGACGCCAGCTCCTGTGCTCTAGCTAAGTCCTCTGCCTCCTTTGGCTCTTTCTCTGCTCTGGGTTAGGAGGAATTAAAAGGGCAGAAAAGGAAGAAGACAGCCCTGAATTGCGTATCTGTGAGAGGGAGAGGGTGCAGAACGTAGCAAGAGAGGCACAGACACGAAAGGGCCCGTGAGCCTGGAAACAGGGTGTATGTAAGATCTGTCTACCCGTCTCAGGCTTGATCTTTTTCCTGGTGCCGTAGACTACTGTCTGGGTCCCTCAAACCCATGTGCAGAATCCCTACTGCCCAAAGTGATGGCATGGGGAGGTGGGGCCTTTGGGAGGGGTGAGGTCATGAGAGTGCAGCCCCCGGGAATGGGATGTGTGCCCTTACTAAGAGAGGCCCCTGACAGCTCCCTGGCCCTCACTGCCTGTGAGGACATGGCCATCTCAACCAGAAGGCAGGTTCTCCCCAGATGGGAACCTGCTGGTGCCTGAACCTGGATCTCCAGCCTCCAGAGCTGCAAGAAACAAGTGCAGGCGGCTTACAGCCCCAGGTCTGTGGTGTCCTTCCAGGGCAGCGAGGGCTGAGATAGCCACACCCCGCCCGGCAGGCCTTGCTCTTTGGCTGATCTTAATCCATCATGTTCATCCCTGGAAACGGTAACTGCATCTCCAGCAGTTCTGAGTGAGCTCTGAGTCTTTCTAGGCAATCGTCACAGCCAAGGGTAGCAGGAGGGACCTGGGAGTCTCCTGGGGCTGCCAGAACGGAGCACCACAAACCAGAGATTCACTCTCTCCCAGCTCTGTGGGCCGGAGTCCCAAATCAAGATGGTGGCAGGGCTGGTTCCTTCTGGGGCCACGGAGGGGGGGATCCTGCCCCAGGCTCTCTGGTAGGTCCCGCTCGAAGATTCTGTTGGTGCCTCTTGGCCTGTTGGAGCAGCCCCTCATCTCTGCCTCCAGCTTTGCAAGACATTCTCCCTAGGTGCATGTCTGTGTCTAAATGCTCCTTTTTGCAAGGACCCCAGTCATATGGGACTAGAGCCCACCCTGATGGCCTCACTTTAATTTTTTTCCTTTCATCTTTTTTTTTTTTTAAGTTTTTATTTCAATTCCAGTTAGTTAACATACAGTGTAGTACTGGTTTCCGGTGAACCATATAGTGATTCCACATCTCCATGCATCACCTGGTGCTCATCACGCGTTCACTCCTTAAGCCCCATCACCTGTTTCCCCAGCCCCACCCACCTCCCCTCTGGTGACAAGCAATGTGTTCTCTACACTTAGGAGTCTGGTTCTGCAAACAGAATTTTATTTTATTTTGTGTTATTTTACTTATTTTAAAAGATTTTATTTATTTAGAGAGAGAGAGAATCTCAAGACAATTCCACCCTGAGTATAGAGCCCAATGTGGAGCTCAGTGCAGGGGCTCCATCTCAGGACCCTGAGATCATGACCTGAACGGAAATCAAGAGTTGGACCCTTAACTGACTGAGCCACCCCTGTACCCAGGCAAGCAGGATTTTTACAAGCAGTTCTCAGCAGGTCAGTGAAGACCTCGGCTGTTCAGTAAATGAATTCGCAGCAAGCCTCCAGTGTTTGCTGGGAGTGGACACAGGATGTGAGCAGAGGCCGAACCAGGCCTGTGTGCCAGGCTGCTCTAGCCTGTGGGGCCTCTGCACCCGTGCTGGGCACCGTAAGCCCAGACCGCTCTAGCTCTATTGGTTTGAGCTGCTCATCAGTCCTCCTCCTGCCAGGGAAGGGACTGCAGTCCTTGGATGGCCGACAAGGGAACCTGGGATCTAGTCTATGTCATTGTGGTGGCTGTTTGCAAATTACAACGATGATGATGCTGGTGATGCCCATAATAGCAAAAGACGAGGAAGAGACAGAATCAGAGGGACGAGGAGGAGAGGGAAGGAGGGGGGGGAGAGAAAGGGGAAGAAGAAGAGGAGGGCAGAACTTTCTAGACCATGAAAAGAAATTCTGATTTTATTTCTGTCAGGTTTGAAGCAGGGGAGTGACATGATACGATGTACGCTTTTTGTTTTTTTAATTGTGGTAAAGTCTGTACGACATAAAGTTGGCCATCTTGGCCATTTTCAAGTGTGCAGTTTGTTGTATTAAGCGCACTCACACTGTTGTATAACCAATCTCCAGAACTCTTTTCATCTTGCACAACCGAAACTCTATACCCATTAAATTGATTTATGACCTTGAAGGACCATTCCGGCTGCCATTTGGACAGGAGGGCGTCCGAGGGCACAGAAAGAAGGAGCGGGAGGGGGGTTAGCTCAGGCAGAGATGCGGACGGCTTTGGCTAGTTGGGAGGAGAACTGGAACTTAAATCAAGGCTTTCTGGATTTTTCCACTAAAGTGTCTCATTTTCTTATTGTGAAAGTTATTACTAGGGCTCTGTGCTGAGTAGCAGTGGCCTTCTGGGATCTCCTTTTGCATTCTTAGGAGATCTTAGGAGCTTCGTGCTGCCCGTTGACATCTTGCTGGCGACCACGTACTGTGCAGTACTGGACAGGCACTTTGCTTATTTTAACTCTGATTCACACACCTCCTTATGACAGAAGTTCTGTTAGTATCTCTGCTCTACAGACGAGGGAAGTATAGCACAGAGAGGTGTAGCGGCTAGCCAGGGTGATGCTGTTTGTGATCATGGGCCGGGGCTTGAATTCAGGTGGTCTTGATCCAGGATCTGAGCCGAGTGCTATACAGCAACCCCCCACCCCCTGCCTGCCAAGACCCCCAGTGGATGTCTGAAACTCTGGAGAGTACCAAACCCATATCCACTCTGTTTTTTTCCTGTGCAATCATGCCCATGATAAAATTAATTTATAAATTAAGCACAGCAAGAGATTAGCACCAGCAACAATTATAAAATAGAACAATTACAGCAATATGCTATTATAAAAATTATGAGAATGTGGTCCCTCCCTCTTGAGATACCTTTCTGTGCTGTCCTCACCCTTCTTGGGATGATATGAGATGATAAACTGCCCACGTAGTGAGATGAAGTGAGGCACTGGGACGTAGCGTTAGGCGGTCGACCTTCTGATGATACTGCAGAAAGAGCGTCGTCAGCTTCCAGACTGGGCTTGACCACGGCTACTCAGATCTGGGAATCGCAGAACCGCGATAGGGAGGAGCTACTTTCCTCTCGCTTGCCCGCATCTCGCAGAAGTAGTGTATTTATTATTCCAAAGCTAATTCAGAGACATTAAGTGTGAATTGAATATGTTAAGCGCTGTCATATTTCATCATCTTTTCCAAGTAGCAGGTGTATTATTGGAAGTTATGGGGAAAGTAAGCCAGAAATTTTCACCTTTGCCCCCAATTCTGAGACAGTTGTTCCCAGGGATCCTGTTTCTTGGGGTCTTGTCATCTTTGATGCAGAGCCGCCCAAGTGCCAACCCTGGGATAGCAGGAGACTGAGAGCGAGGCCCCCTTAAATTTTGCATCCAGAGCACCTCCCGTGGGCCACCTCCTGCCCTGCCCTGGGGCCGGAAGTACCTGTCCCTTAACACTAGGGAAACCTTGGCAGGTGACTTTGGAAGCAAGGATGATTTTAAAATTCATAAAGGTTTTCCGCAGACTGTGTTTATTACACTGTTTCCTGCCAACCTGATTTAGGCAGTCATTCGCTAAAACCCTAGTACCTTGGTTCTGTTGATTTTAATATCTTGTGTATCCCCACATTCATGGTGTGGCCCCGCCTGTCAGGACAGTTCGTGAACTTGCCTCCATCCTTCCTCTCACTGGGCACCTGCACCATCCCATGGAAAGTAAAACACAGCATTATTGCCACATTCATCAATAACAGTACCAGTCACAATCACAGACACAACTGGCTTCAAAAATGCTGGTAATTTTGACAGTTCCCTGGCTTGTTCCTGGCTCCGTGCTTCTTAAGAATAAAGCTCAGAACCAGACCCGTGATGAGCCATCTATCCTCCGTCCCTCCCTCCCCCAGACTCAGTTCTCGCTTTTTCCAATAATAGTACTTTTCACAAAGCACTAGAAATCATTTGACCAGTCTCAGGGATGAGGTAGCCTTGACTGATTCCTTTTCCATGGAGAGTGTTTCCTGCTGGGTTCAGGACACCTGATGGGAACCATTTGAGCACACAGAAGGGGAAATAGCATTCTTGATTGTGTTAAAACATTCCTGGTTTGAACATTGGGCTAACTGGTTTTTTGCTTTTGTTGTTGTTTTTTAATCATTTGGATAGTTTGAATTCATGGCTAAGTGTTTGTTAAATTTTTTCTCCTTTTTTTTTTTTTTTTTTTTTTTAATGTGGAGCTGCCTGTAATGTGGGCCTGGAGATACCATAGCATGGCGTCATCACAGCCCCCTCCCCTGGGACAGGTGCCCAGCATCCTCCCTGTCTCCTACTATGACTTGTTGGCCTTAGAGCTCACTTGGAACCCCTAGGAATGTCAGATTGGAAGCTCACGCTTGGCAACTTTCTGCACAAAGGCAGTAGACAAAGCATTTACTAAGAGTCTGAAGAAAATGGCCTAGTTTTGCCAAAGAGTAACCGACTTACTCCCAACCCTCTCTCTCAATTTAGTAAACTTGTTTTTGCATTTTTCAAAGTGTCTGAAAAGAAGGGTCTTGTCAGGTTCCATCAGTATCAAAATGTTACATCCACAAACCTAATTTTCCTTTGCTTTGGGTAGGTACCAAGAGGGATCAACACTGTGGGCTCTGAGAACAGGCATGTTATTTAATTTAGGTGCTTGGGATTTACTTAGTCTTTTTTTCTGATTTCATATTTTATCTTTTTCCTTTATGGTTTTCTATTCAGGTAATGGCTGAAAGAGAAGAGTAAGGCTTCCATCAATTTGGCTACTCATTCTCTAATTTAGGCAATAATTTACAATGACACCGGGATGGCTGAAGGAAGTTGCTTCTCCCCCCTTCCCTGGGCTATCCTGGACAATGTCTTCCCTTAGCCACAGCATCCCCTGCAAGACTTTTAAGTCAATTTTCAGAGTTAATTCCTTCCAATCACATATGAGCTGTGAAAAAGAAAGAAAAATGTTTCAGATGATGCCCTGGGCCAAAGCAGATTCTACATTAGACGGAATTCTCCATTAGAACGTTCCACGTAGACCTTCTCCGTTAAGGACGTTTGCTGACCAGATGTGTAAGCCATGACCGGAACTACCGATCTAACAAGGGCACCCTGGGTAAGGTGTCGGCATCTGACAGGGTCTTCTCTTTGTTCAGAACTGCCTGGACGACAAACGCTTGGAGCCCGTCATCTCCGTCGTGATTCAGATCCTGAGGCAGTGTTACCCAAAGAGCCCGCTTCCCTTGGTCACATCCAGCAGCGCGTATGCCTTCCTGGTCCCGGGGAGCATCCCCCCTGAGCCTCTGTGTGCTCTAACTGAAGGTAAAGCCAGTAGGCGACGATGAGCTTTCTGGCCAGTCTTGCAGGTTGGCAGTATTTCAGAGGGACGCAGATGAAAGTAGCATCAGTGCTTTTGCAGGCCAACCATAAATGCCCAAGAAGCTAATTAGAGAAATGTATGGAAAAAACAAGCTTTCCATAGATGGAATGAATAGACACTAAGCTCACTTATTTTGTTCTTAATTATTAACTGTAGCCACTTTGCCCGGTGGCTGTTGAATGCCTGTACAGTCATCTCAGCTAATTAAAAAAAAAAAGTATATTCTTGGTCCCATGATTGAGGCTCTCTACTGTATTGACTCGCTCTGGAATTAATTTGCCTTAAGGATGAACTTGAAATAAAGCTTTGGCTAGTTACAACCCCATGCTAGTCACATTACATGCTTGAAAGTATGATTATTTAATCTCCGTGAAGAATTTGGTGTCGAAAGATTCTAATGCCTTTCAACCCTGCCCTCCTTTCATGGAACAGAGTTCCCTTGGCATCATCTTGCCACAATGGCCCTGGACGTTTTCTGTGTTCTTTTGTTGTAACTAAGTCCCTTCTTATGAAAATTAGGGAGTCAGTCAAGGTGCTGAATTATAGTGAATTTTGCCTGTATGTGATCTCTAAACTTTGGTGATGTTGGTTGCGTAAATAGTTGTAAGTTGGGCAGGGCAACCCAGAATGGTGTTCGTGTCGTTTTTTTTTTTCTTTCTTTTAAAGATTTTATTTATTTATTTGAGAGAGAGAGAGTGAGAGAGAGAGCATGAGAGCTGAGAAGGTCAGAGGGAGAAGCGGGCTCCCCATGGAACCGGGAGCCCAATGTGGGACTTGATCCTGGGACTCCAGGATCATGACCTGAGCCGAAGGCAGTTGCCCAGCCAACTGAGCCACCCAGGTGCCCTGTTTATGTGTCGTTTTATTCTGCACTCATTCTGCCTTCGAAATGGGGCAGTTTAGACTTCATGGGATGGTGCTTCCCCTCTGTGTGTATGACTTCATGTGCCAATGAGTGTCAGAGTGTGGGGGGACAGTGCACTTGATAATGAGAAGAAGGAGGACTAGCCACTGTGTGGTGAGAACCCAGATCCGAGGCACAGGGGAAGCCGCAACCATTTTCTCTCTCTTTCTCCATGCAGAGGATTTTGAAGATGATGCTGACGAAGAAGTGGATAAAGATTCAGACTCCGAAGATACGAAAGAGCAAGTAGGTACAGCAGCCCTCACTTCCAGAGCTCTCTACATTCACGTGGTCCAGAGGGAAACAGGCCTTTCTGTGTCCAGCTAAGACCAGTGTAACTTGTAAGGAGACACTTCTGTACTTCCACGCCAATGCCTGGAACACAGTGGTGCTCAATAAATGACAGCTACGATTGTCGACTTCCACCCTGATAGGTCCTGAGCAATGTCTCATTGTAAGGTTGGAGGCCCTCCATTACCGAGGCACTAATGTCCTGTCAGGATGAGCTTCTTGATAGACCCTTCTGGTTGGTATATGTAATCAGTGCGAATGGCATCCAGACAGAGACCATGGAAACATTTCCTAGGAAATTCTCTCTGGTCGATCTGTGCTTGGATGTCCTGTGTTGTTCACTTCCATTTACCTCCCAGTCTGTGTGAACTGTGCTTACTTGGGTATGTGAGGTGTACGTGGGCCAGCAGGGAGGGATGCTCTTTGGTCTCTGTCCCATGATGACCAAGATATGTAGAGCAGAGTTTAGCAAACTTTCTGTAAAAGATCAGACAAGGTTAGTCTAGGCTTTGTGGACCTGCAGTCTCGGTCATAATTGCTCAGCATCACTGTGATTGCACAGAAGCAACTACAGACAGTAGGTAAGTGGCTGGGCATGGCTGGATTCTTGATGAGAAACAGGCAATGGGACATAGTCTATTGACTGCACTTCTAGAAAAGGACTTTTGTCATTTGGCTGGATACTTCTTTGCTATGGGAGATTATCCTGTGCATCGTGAGATGGTTGGCAAGGTCCTTGGCTTCTCCTCACCAGATACTGGGAGCACCTACCCTTGGCCCCCCCCTCCTCCGCAAGTCATGAACCAAAAATGTCTCCAGGAATTGCTGAGTGTCCTTTGGTGGGGGGAGCAATGTCACTGTCCCAGAATAATGATAATGTATCCCTGAGTTAGAATTCCGCTTCTGTTTCTGTTGGCGGAGATGGATGTGGACCAGCTCTTTCAAATTAGAGCCCCTTAAATTTGTCATCTGCAAAATAAGACTGAGAAGTAGATGCTACTTTTTATAACACTCCTGGAGATGAAACCTGAATTTAAAAAAATCTATCATCTGTTTATTTGCCTATCATTCTCTATCCATCCCTCCATCCACCAACCCACCTCCTCTTTTCCTTCCCTTCCCCCCTACCTCCATACCTATCTAGAGAGTTCTCTGGAGTTCATAGTTCTCTATCATAAGATGGTAGCTGCAGGCTCATAGAGGCTATGGCTCAGTCTCCAGGTTAAGACTGCTATTGACCCTTCAGTGTTCTCAGGGTTTTGTTGATAAATGAAATCATTTCCGAAGTCATCAGTAGTAAATTGGGTCTTCGCTGTGGCCTGGCAGCACAGGCCTATTGTGTATTCTCTGAGTTATTTGAATAATACCGTGCTGCGGTGATCATTTGTCAATGACACTTCCCTCTACCGTCTTCCTTGCTCTTTGATGAGTGGCTGTCTGATGCAGAGTGCCAGTCGCCTCCTTTATCTAATGTGCAGGGACAAGTGGCACGCCCGTGCCTGACTCAGGCCATTTGGAATGGAATACTCAGATAGTCTCCTTTTCCCCCACTGCACTACAGATGATGGTGGGTTGGGGAGGAGAGAAACCCAAACAAATCAACAAATCCAGCTGGGAAAGCAGCACAGGACAAATTGGTGAGGGCCTGGAAACTATTCATCAAAGTCTTCCAGCCAAAAGGAGAGGATGAGAAGTCAGTGTGTGAGTGTGAGTTGTAGAGAAATGGGGCACATCGGAATCAAGGCTTGGTTCTGGGGTGTTGCAAAAGAGCAAGGGAACTGGTGCTCCAGCAAACTGATTTTCCTTCGTGAACCCAGAAGCATTTGCTGCAAGAAATGTGGGCAAGAAGCCAGGAATATTTGTTTCTGGTCATAGATCTGACACAGGCTGTTAACTGATGGCCTTTTCATTTGAAAATTCTTAGTTAATAATTGGGCTCAGCTGTTTAGAAAGAATGATTAAAAGGAACTTTTGTAAGGGTCTTGAGAATGGAAAGTTGGGAGCTTTTCTTTGAAAACTCAACATCAACATAAGGAAAGAGAAACTTACAAGAAGTACAGACCAGATGTTGGCCATGCTTTTTTTTTTCTTTTAATATATATATTTTATTCTTCGCAAACACAATTGTTAGACTTGGACAAGCTCTGAAGAGGAGGAGGATAAACAGAGTGACCTCAAGCTCCCTTCTTTGCTTCCTCTTTCCTTCCTTTTTAGTTTTCTGTTTCTTGCAGGTACTTCCTTGGCCGTGATCCATGTGAGAGGCTACTGGCTAAGTTCCTGGGGATGGTAATAGGATTCAAAAGCAAACGATACATAGATTTTTATCTTCAAAGAGTTTGTAGTCTAGTAAACTTGGGGATTGTCCCTACCAGAGTTCAAGTCACCATCTTTGAAAGGGTGGTGAGCTCAAGTGTAAGGCTGGGGAAAGTCAATCATATTGGAAGGGTCCAATCTGAGGAAGAAGGACCAGAAAGCGTGATCTGGATTAGATGGGTCCCAGAATCCTAAATGATGAACCCTGTGTGGGTTTCTGTGAGAACACAAGAAGCAGGCCCATCGCTGAATAAATATAAGTGGCCTTTACAAGAAATACAGAAGGAGGGGAGAACCCACCTGAGTGCCTGGATACTCAGAGACTGAGATACAAAGCTTTGGGGGACCAGAGATGGACTCTGTTACCACTACTCCACTTTGCTGTTATACTGAGAAACCAACCATGGAAGGATGTGGCTGTGTTCCAATAAAACTTTATTTACAAAAAAGCAACAGTTGCTTATAGTTAGTTACCTCCTGCTCTCAAGCTAGGTAGGTCTCCCAACCCCATGTAGAATGCATTAGGCAGCAGCTCTTGGGCTACATGACACTCCTTACTCCAGACATGCCAGCCTTACTCGCTAGTGGTGCCAGATTGGGTTTCCATTGGTACCATTTCCCACAACTTCCCATAACCCACTGCCCATTTCAATATATCCATGGCATTTATCACCATTGGAAATGACCTTCTTCATTTGTTTGCTGTCTTCCTTCTCTCCCCAGAAGGCAGATTCCACAGGAACATTGACCTTTGTTCTGTTACCACTAACTCTTCAGTACCCAGAATGGTACCTGCTCATAGCAGGTGCTCATTAAACATTTTTGAGAAGACCAAGGGACCTAAATGGGAAGGGGGATAGAGGAATAGGTGCAGTGATTGTCATTCTGTGGATGCTGGCAGTGGCAAGACACGGAATTCTTTCATATTGCACTTTCCTAATTAAAAAAAAAATTTTTTTTGAGATTTTTATTTATTTATTTGACAGAGATCACAAGTAGGCAGAGAGGCAGGCAGAGAGAGAGAGGAGGAGAAGCAGGCTCCCTGCTGAGCGGAGAGCCTGATGCAGGGCTCGATCCCAGGACCCTGAGATCATGACCTGGGCCGAAGGCAGAGTCTTAACCCACTGAGCCATCCAGGCGCCCTGCACTTCCCTAATTTTTATATAAATTTGTTATTTAAGGTGAGGATTGATAAATCCTGAGATGGATGCTGAGAAAATTTGTATACATTCTTTCTTTTCTTTTTTAAAAGATCTTATTTATTTATTTGACAGACAGATCACAAGTAGGCAGAGAGGCAGGCAGAGAGAGAGAGGAGGAGGCAGGCTCCCCACTGAGCAGAGAGCCCAATGTGGGACGCGATCCCAGGACCGTAAGATCATGACCTGAGCCGAAGGCAGAAGCTTAACCCACTGAGCCACCCAGGCGTCCCTACATTCTTTCTTTTCATTAAAAAGTATACAACCTGACATCTTGAATTCTCCTTAGCATAGGCTAGCACTATAATTTGGAATCAAGAAAACCATGTCCCAAGATCCTGAAAATTTGCACATGTAGTAGCTTGTCTTGATGCTTCTCAGGGTGGCTGTCTTGACTGTAATATATATAAATATAGATATATATATATAGACACGTAGATATATATTTAGATATTATATATATATTTCTATATTCCATTATAGGATGATGACCTGGAAACAGATGTGAGCAAGCTGAGTTCCAAACCTGGTCTTGACCGACCCGAAGAGGAGCTGAGGCAGTATGAGGCCATGTGTCTGGAGCTCTCCTGCAGCTTCGAGGTAGGGCATATGCCGTGGTTCTGCTCCCTGGTGATGCATGGTGGGTTCTTTGCAGAACCTGAGAGGCCAAGCAGGAGGTCTCCAGATGGAGAGCATTGCTTATCATTAGCAATCTGCTTCTGGGATCTTTCTGAGAGTGAAGCAGAAGGCTAAGCAAAATGTGAAAAAGCTGGATGCAGGCAAGGCACTGAGATGGAGATAGGATGACCATATATATCACCGCTGATTGTCTGGAGGACAAAGTGCCTTGTCCTCACGTCCTGAAAGTGCACTGAAAATTCTTGATGATTTATTGTTTCCCTGCACGCTGGGAAAGTTGTCCTAGATGGCTTTCTGAAGGTGGCCAGTCCGATTCCAGGGCTTTTTGAATACAAACAAATGGAGAACCTTCCACCTGGTGAGGTAGTGGCTAGTTGCTGCTCCCACTATGGTTGCTGTTGTCAAGATTTTAGACCTGCCTTTGGATCTCTATTATTTTTTTATGGCTCTTAGTATATCATGAATTTGCCCACCTCTAAGCGTACCAGCTAAATCCCATGGAGAAGGGAAGCAGTATATTCTATTTTAAACCAGAAAGCCGAAGGGGATCAGTAGGTAAAAAATTTCAGCGAAGGAAAATTCAGTTCAGTGTAAAGAAGACTTTTTTTTTCTTTTAAAACAATCAGAATGATCCTCAAGTGAAAGGTGCTGCCTTGGGGTGTAATGAAAATAATGTAAATAAGTTTGTTCAACCAGGCTGTAACTTTTTGGGATGTTCCAGAGGGCATTTGTGTGCTGTATAGAATTATATTAGACCCACCCAGTGCCCCTTCCAAACATGAGTTTCTATGACTCTCCCATTTCTTTGATTCTTAAAGCTAACCTTTTCTTGTCTGACCTTGGAAAAAGCTTCTTAATTCACAGGATTTAAGCTTAACTCTATGCCCGGGAGAGTTAGGACAGGGGTCACGTTGTATTTTCTATCGGAAGAAAACACTGACATATTCTTTTCCATTTTAAACCTGAAGGAACTTGAGTCTAAACCTGGAGATAATTTGAACTTTGAAGAGACTCAGGATGCCAAGCACTACCACATTCCGACTGTGACCTCTCCAAAGCAGCATTATTTGACTAAGGACCAAAGCTCCCGGGGACAAGAAAGAGAAGAAATGGTCCAGACTTCTCTTCTGAGCATGGTGAAGATGGGAAGGTCCACCATGCATCCAGCCTCCAAAAGAGGCCCTGGGATGAATGCATACCAAAATATGCAATCAAATGGTCTTGGGATAGATTCTTCTGGAAAAGAAGTCCCTGACATTCAAGCTTCCCTCAAAGAGGATGCTTGGGACATAGATGTGATTTCCTGCCCAATGATGAGTGCCTCCCTCTCCAATTCCGCTAGGCCTACAGAAACTGCTGAAGTAATAGATAAGCTTCTGCAGACACATCCCAAGCATATCCCCTTCCATGACCCCCATCTTTATATGGCCAAAGCCGGAAGAACCAGATCTGTGGCTGACTTCAAGAGGATGGCATTTCCTGACCTCTGGGGTCACCATCCACCTCCCTCTGCTCAGTCCATGCTGGAGCGCAAATGTGGAGTCCAAAGGTGATGTTGGTGCTGATTTGGAAGCTGTATTTTTCTCTTTAATATTTTAATCGGCAGAATGGTTTGTATAGAGAGTTCTGCTATCTTTAGAAAAATGAGAATCAGTCAGGAGCATGTTCAAATCCTTTGGGAAGCTTTTGCCAAATGCAGAAGCTTGCCTTCCTCCCTGGACATGTCAGAACCACGTGTGGGATAGTGGCAGGCAGGTGTTGACAGAAAAAGAATCCCTTTGATGATTCTAATGCAACCCTGTATCCCAGAATGCACTGCGGATCATAAAAGGGCAAGACAACCCAGTTTGTCCAAATACTGGAATCATTCCCCAAAGGAAGGTTCTCAGAAAAACAAAACAAAACAAAACCCAAAAAAACCAGTGTGGATTATTTGGGATCTCTCTCTCTCTCTCTCTCTCTCTTTTGTTCACTATAAATTGGTATTGGATCTCTGGTTGATGAAAGTTGGTGGCGTACCCCCATCTCACAGTCTCAACTTTACAAAACCTGGCTTGGCTGGGAGAGTAGTTCTGCTATAGCACTGAGGACTGGAAGGAAAATATGCATTCTCTAGGACAGAAACTTTAGTGGGAGGTTACTCCCAGAATGATGGAAAGGGAGCTTTGCCTTTGGATCAACATCGTGACATTAAAATGTAAATGGCTAAAGCCAAGGAAAAATGATTTCCCTGGAAAACAAACAAACAGGCATTGACTATGCATATGCTAAGTCAATGGGACCAAGTGTGCACACCAGAAAGTTTCAGGAACTTATTTCATCAGCAAGGAACTGCTCGGGCTTAGGCTCCTGCTGACATTTCTGACCTTACTCTTTGCCATGCTCAAGTTACTGAGAGCCACAGCACAGGGGCTGGCCCTAGGGGGAACATCTCCCCCCTTGAGAGAACATCTTCCCCTTGAGTCCAGGCCTCATGTCTACCTCCTCTCTCCTTTTCTCATTCCACCCAAAAAACACAGATTGGAGATTCAGGCCCATGATCCCTTGGGCTTCCTTCTGTCCTCTTAAACTTCCTGACTATGGGTATTTTTCAGTGAAGATTGACCTTAATTTTCTGGGGATGACAGAACCCAAGGAATATAAATGACCCAAGAGCTCAGAGGCTTCCTGAAGCCTCTTAGGCCTTGAGGATGCTAACAGTCAACAATCCTAAAGTTTCCCTCAAAAATTGTCTCTGTGCAAAGAACTCTGTTACTCTCACAGCCAAGACCTTTGGAGTCCATTAGTCCAAATGCTCTTGAAAAAATTCCCCTCAAGTCACAAATCTTCCAATTAAAACTCTGGAATCAGTCCGTCCTCCATTCCTGTTGTAGTTTCAGTTTTTGATGAAGAAAGCAGGGTGAGGCAGTGCTTTACCCCTGGGTTGGGGCATTATTAATTTTTTCGTTCATAATTCTCTGATGACTCTCGAGGCCCTTCCCGGATGTCCATAGGATGGACAGGGTAAGGAGTGAGAGCCAACCCTTCAAATGTTTGCAATTTTCCTTTCCAGGATCAAGATATTTGAGGATGTCCGGAGGCTCATCGAGCCAAGTGATGTTATAAATAAAGTCGTCTTCAGCTTAGATGAGCCTTGGTAGGTGGTCTTGAGTGTTGGTGGAAGGTGGAAAATGTGGGGAGGGAGGAAGTATAGAATATCCTCTTAACGACACGAGAACAAGCGTGTTTGATGTTAGCAATCCATCCCTTCTCCCCGAAACACGGTCAGAATTCATGTTGGAGAAGCTGTGAGAAAAAGCTTATCTCTCAGAAATGTCAGGCTGTGCCCAAGAATAGCAGTAACGCATGTGTTCACATGTTTCCTATTTCATTACAGGCCTTTGCAAGACACCACTTCCGACTGCTTGCGGTTCTCCTCCAAGTTCGAGTCAGGAAATCTGCGCAAAGCCATCCGAGTGCGTGAGTGAGTATGGAAACCCACAAAGGTAGCTCCTGGCAGCTGAAGGGATGTGCCTCCCTCCTCCCTGTTCTCTGTACAGCGCTCTCGAATTGGTCCTTTGAAAACAGTCCTGGCGGGAGTGTTTATACCCGGGAGAGCTGGCAAACAGGGCACAGAGAGGTTTTCTGCTCAGTCCATTGCTAAACGTCTGCAGGCTCACCACTAGGGGGCTCACTGGCTCATGTCGCTGCCAGGAGGGTACTAGAGGTGAAGGTTATGAATACACCTGTGTTCCAGGTAACGGCTCCATCCTTGGATGTGGGAATCCTTTGATTGTGATGTTAGTACCTACGTTGATGCCGGGGCTTGTTCTGTTCACACATCAGGGTACGTGGGGGTCCCCTGGTCCTGTATGTTTTCAGGTCCGTTGCTCCCATAGCTGTGGACGTAGGTGGCAGGAACGTTGTTGGGCTCCTGGTGGAGAGGTGTGTTAATCTTCGTTCAAGGGCGTGCGTAGTGCCGTGCCTCTCTGCCACGATCTCTCAATCAGCTCTTATTACTAGACCAGTATTTCACAGGCAAGGGAAGTCTAGGGCTGTACAAACTACACTGGGGGAAAGGACACAAAGCAAAAACTTCCGGCGCAGAAGAGATGACTATGGTATCATTCTTCCTTCCATACCAGTGTGGACTCTGTTTGTCATATTCCAAAAAGCAGGATCTGTCTCCATCTTCTATGGGTGAACTCCCAAAGACAGCAGTCTGGGACAGTTAATGGTGTTGGGGGTCGCAGACTCTGGAATCCGAATGCTGGGCCACCTCACCCCATCCCACCAGGAGACTTCAAGCAATTCCCTGACTCTACTCCCTGCCTTTTCTTCCTCACCCAGAAAATGGGGACAGTGATGGCACCCACATCAGAGGGATTTTTTTTTTTTTAATGTGAGTTAGCTAAAAATACATCACACTCTCAGAATAGTGCCCGGCACACTCAGTCAGCATGAGCCTGTCCTCAGGGCTGCATATTGGCTGTATGCAGCGCAGAAATTCAGCTAGATCACCCTGTTTTGTAGCTATCTGAAGAGTCATTTTTGAAATTCTTCTTTTTTGTGGGGGAGGGCAGGTGAGCAGTGATCCTTTTCTGTTTGTTTATTTGTACATGTACATGACCTATTCCAACATATTAAACAACTATTTTAAACACATTAAACAACGTATTAAACAACTATTCCGACATATTAAACAAATACAGGTTGAGCTATGCGGGCTGAAGAGAGAAAGGCAGTTCTGTTAACATTCCTTCTTAGCCTTCTTCTCTTTCTCTTGCCAGCTCAGCTTCTACGTCTTGCGGTAGTGCCTGCTTTCATTACTCCATTTCTCTGTATTTCATGCCTAAGGGATCTGGGAGAGAACACCTAAGCCGGAGTCTCCAGGGGTTAGAGGACAGTGGTCAGTCCATGATGTGTCTGCCCTGCTGGCCTTGCTCTGGTCTCTCTTCAGATATCTGCCTTTGCCTGAATGTAGAACCGTAAACCAGTTAGGTACGGTCTGGGTAACAGAGTCAGAGGACGGAAAACAAACCTACATATAGGCAAGGAGTTTTGATGATCAGTTTTTGGAGAGGATGGTGGGCGCAGCAGACCATTTGAGGGCTGTAGTCTTTGTGGATTTGTTCTAATGAGTGTTGCTTCCTGAATTTTGCTTCATTTGTTGTATGTTGGGCTTGATGGTTCTAGGGAGATGCTTAGAGTGACAGTGTGAGCAGTGGGTCTCTGTTGGGGAGCTCTGTTCTGCACTGATATGCCTTCTGCAAAGCTCCCCTCTTCCAGAAATCTCACTCTACCACTTCTCAGGGGTCCAGAGTGGCAGAGTGTGAACTGATCAGGCAAATACATTACCCTTTCTAGAGGAGCAGCTCAGAGAACATGGCATGGGGATGGAGCAAGCAATCATATTTTTGAACAAAGTAAAAACTGCATTGTTAATTTTGTTGCTACAGCTCAAAAAATGATTAGCTTTGCAGATAGTAACTGAGAGGGGACATGCAGGAGTCTCCTGGCGCACTGGAACTGTTCTATATCTTGATCTGAGTAATTGCCAAACAGGAGTGTCCAGATGAATTTATTGAAAGTCATTGAGTTGTGCACTTAAAATTTGTGCACTTTACTGCATGTAAGTTAAATCAATTAAAAAGGGACACAATGCACACACAACTCCTGCATTGCTAGCCTAATTCACGTTTGCTGCTTTGCTGGGGGCTTACTTGTATGATACTGCTTAATCTTTTTAAACAGCACTGCAAGTTTAGGCACTATTTCCATTTTCCATATGAGGAGACCCAGCCTCAAAAGTAAGGTACAGCATCAAATAGGAATGACCTATGCAACCAGATGTGATTGAATTTTCTCTGGGATAGAGCGCAGTTGCATTTTTCCTGCTAGAGAGTTTAATTATTAATTTATTAAATCACAGTTTAATAAAAAGATATGCTGTGATTGTGTAACTGATTCTCCTAATACAAAGAACCTGCTCCCCTCTCCCCACATCTCTACAGCCCGGGTGTCCAGTTTTGTGAGATGAGCACAATCACTGTAACTTACCAGCCCGCTGAGATTCCGGGTCTTAGATCTGTCCTCCGGAAACTGAGATGCGTGACTTCTCAGTGTCGGATGTTTCCTTAAAGACTCATAGCCCTCCAATTTTGCTTCTGACTTTGCAGGCGGGAGTACGACTTGCTGGTCAACACCGACGTGAACAGCAGCCAGCACCAGCAGTGGTTCTACTTCCAGGTGAGCGGCATGAGGGCGGCCGTCCCTTACCGCTTCAACGTCATCAACTGTGAGAAGCCCAACAGCCAGTTTAATTACGGTATGAGATCTTGGGCTAACGCCCTAAATCTTCGAGACCTTCCAGAAGGTCTAGAAGCTAGACCTTTTGGCTAACACCAGGAATAGTGCCCCTCTGTGATTGATTGGCTTACTACTGGAAGCCCTTTTTGGGTTCCCAAAGGGTTTGATGTTGGGCAGAATGTTTCTTGTCACCATGTCTGGCAAGATGGTGGCCAACCTGTGGCAGACTGCCACCAGGGAAGGCAAGCTAGAAGTCTTCACTCTGAGATGGAATGTTAATACCATGCCACTGCTTCCTGACTGCCTTGCCCCCACCTTGAACTCTTGGAGGTCCATGAGAACCTCTCATTTATTCCTTCTCTTCATCCCCTAAATCCCATAGCAGTAAATATATTGATCTGTTTGTCCCAGAAAGGAAAACAGCACAATCCAATTGGATGACACTGATTTGCACTCTCAGAAAATAAGGGGGAAGTTCAAATTCTCCTGGATACTTTCGGCCATTTTGGAGGAGAAATTCCAGGGACAAAGTGACTGGCAGCCCACATTTACTCTGAGTGTTTCCAGGAATGGGAAATTCTGCATGTTATTGCTGGATCGTATACTAATTCATTGAGTGGCTTTGAGTAAGGAATGAAATTACCGGTATCTCTAGGTCTCTATTTTGTAGTGACTAAATAGATTCTTCTTGGTGTAGAAAGAGAAAGTATGAACCCTGAGTCTTGTATTTGCTCCATGTGGCTGCTGTAACAAATTGTCACCAACTTGGTGACTTAAAACAAGACAGGTTTACTCTCTTACAATTCTAGGGTCTACAAGTTCAAAATCAGTTTCACTGGGCTACAGTGAAGGTGCCAGAAGGGCCATGCCCACTGGAGCATCTCTGGGGTTTTCTGTTTGTTTGGTATTTTTTCCCCAGTGTTTAGAGTTGATGCTCCTTGGATCCCTTGGCTCATGGTCCCTTCCTCCATCTTCAAAGCCAGCTGTGAAGCATCTCTCAGTCTCCTTCTGCCCCAGTCACATCGCTTCACCTGTGCAGGCAAACTTTCCTCTGCCTCCCTCCCAAAAGGACATAAGGGATTGCATTTAGGGCCCGCCAGGATAATCTCTCCATCTCAGAGTCCTTAATTTAATTACATATATGAAATCCCTTCTGCAGTATAAGGCACCAGTCACAGGTTCTAGGGGTTACGACCTGGATACCACAGAGGGCCGTGATTCAGCCCATCACAGCTCTCTTTCCATTTTCTCTTTCCTCAGAGATTAATACTTTATTTTATTTTTTTGTGTGATGTGGGGTGTAAGGGCAGAGAGAGAGGGAGCGGGAAAGAGACAATCTTAAGCAGTTTCCACCCTGGGCTTGGAGCCTGACACTCGATCTCATGACCCTGAGATTATGACCTGAGCTGAAATCAAGAGTCTGGATGCTTAGCTGCCTGAGCCCCCCAGGTGCCCCTCCCCGGCGATTAATCCTGCCTTTGTTCTGTGCAGGGATGCAGCCGACTGTGTATTCTGTGAAGGAGGCTCTTCTGGGCAGACCCACCTGGATACGGATGGGCTATGAAATCTGTTATTACAAGTAAGTTAGAGCGTTGCTAGCTTCCTTTTGTCTGCTCTTTCATTCTTTCTCAATTTCCTGTTCTTCTCTATTGACCGGAGAAACCTCAGCCCTCCTTCCATGTCCCAGTGGTAGGTGCCCTGCCCTTCAGAAGCACAAGTATGTTACATGGCACCCACCGTGGAGCCCAAGAAGAGAAGTCACTTATCCTCACTTCAACACACTGAAACCCTTAGACCCTATTATTGGATGTCAGGACTTGTATGGACGCAGCCTGTGACTAGTTTGTCAAGCCTTCATTCTTGACTTCTTTCGATGCAGTCCAGTGAACAAAAAATTCTGAGATGTTCTGGCCTACCCTTATTCATCCTGTGCTTCGGTTTTCCAAAGTAGGTGGGAGCGGACATGTGACAGGTGCACGTAAGTGACTGTTCCTCCACAGCAAGGTGATTTTTTGGGAAAAAAATAAAAGAGGGAGTATTTCTGGAGTTCCTCTTCATCCCTTGATCAGCATCCAGTTTCATCAATTTATTCTGTAAAGTTGTGAGTGAGATCTAAATTATCCATATCTTTTGATAAAAGAAATGGATTCCCAACCCATGAATTGCTCATTTGTGCATTTTCTTTTGATGGAAAATAAAATACAAATTCATAATGAAGAAAAAGGACAGGAACTGTTAGGACAGGCAGGAAATATGTAATTAATTATTAGCTCGTTGCTAGTTTCTTATAAAAACTGATAGGCTAGCACTTGTTTTATTGGGTAAAGCAAGTTGTATCTCTTTCTGATATTACAAGAGGGCCGTGAGAAAAGTGTTATCAGACATCCTAAAGTTTAGGATTGCCATTAACATCAAAAAGGAAGAGAACATATACTCTCATGCCTTTTGGCTGTGGAGACTAAGGACAGGAACAGTGACAGAGCGACACAATGCCTGACCTTTCCTGTCTGTCAGACACAAAGGCAGAAATCACCATAGAGATAAGTACTGTCTACAAAACACAGAGCTGGGCTTTCTTACAGTTTGTAATAAAAGAGTTGGCAGTCTTCAGTCCTTGATGTATTAAGATATGGACCTGGGCGGTATTTTCATTATATTCTTTAGAACAATAGCAGAATATTACGTGTTGGTTACCCATTCACCTATATGGCAATTTCTCTCCGCCCTCCATATCTAGAAACTGTCAGGATCTTTTCATGTTCCAAAGAGATTTAGATTAAAACCCATCCAAAGTGGTAGAAGCCAACCATTACAGGGAAAAACAGCGAAAGTCTGAATTTTGAACCTTGGGGTGTGCTGTGAAAACAGTATCCCTGAAAGACCCAGCTGGCTTCCTGCTTGGATCTGGAACTTAGTAAGAGATGGGAAAAACATGACATTCGGTATTCTCTCCCAGGGGAGTAGGACTCTCCCGGGAGGCTGTTCCTCTGGGAGGTGGGGAGCGAGGAGCAGGCTTGAGGGGACTAAGCCCCTGCCAAAAAGAGGAGGAAGAAAGAAGCCCCACTTCCAAAAGCACAGCCTTGGCCTCAGGAAAGCCAAAGTTAATGTTAATAGCTGTTAGATTCATTAGCAAGACAATTGTTATGTGATTAAAGAGCAACAGAGGGGTAACATGAAAACCATGAATGTGTAATGTAATTCATTTTTCATATTGCATTTATGAATACAATAGAGATGAATGGATAAGATTGCTACATTGTAACATAGTTTGTTTTACAATTATTCACCACATTATGTTAACATATTTCTAATAACGTGATTTAACAACAGGGTAGATATGTGTATCTCTATTCAGCCACAGCTCCCTACTGTCGAATGCCTTAGATTGGAGAACATATTTCTCCCTTTTTACCCATCACAGTCTTTGAGTTGATTTGCTCTAGAAGATCTGTTTGCTTTACCCCTGCCTTTGTTCTCTCCAGTGTATTAATTTGAGAGAAGTTTATATCCTTATTTCTCTGTCTCCAGCACATCATAAGAAACTTGGAAGTTCTATTTCTATTGTGCTGTTAAGTTCCCAGATTTAGTGCCACGTTCTGAAGGGGGCGCCAGGGTGCTCATTGTGCCCGAGTACATATATGGAACTGCTAAATGAGAAAAAGACAGAGGGATGGGATATTCATTTCCTTCAAAAAGAGACAGCAGTGGTGATCAGTTAAGGATGTGGGCTGACAGCTTTGTGGGTCTCATCGTCATCAGTTAGAAAGTGGTCTCCTGCCTGTTTTGATAAGATAGAGTCGTGTGTGTCCTTCTAATATAGATTTGTTCATAAATTTAATCAGTTACATGTGCATTATTATACTAATATATTATGTGCATCGGAAGACATGCAAAGAGTTAAAATTATAAGTGCTAAGAAAAAGATGGAACAATGAAAAATTATAAGTGTCTACCCAGTTGTTACATCTTTATTGTATTGATAACCAGGGCATACTGTACCCTTGGAGGTTCCCATGAAAAATACAGTTGTCAGTAGCCTTTTGCATAGTTTTGAGAGATCTCATTAGCCAGATCGACTTTGCCAGGATCTTTGAGAACCAGTGTGAAGAGTAGAAAATAGAACATGTCCATTCTTCCATTTTTGGGAGGTCCTTAGTATTTGAAATTTAATGTTACCATCAATCTGGCCTCTAAGCAGAATAAACAACAACAAAATAACTAACGGTCTACATTGTGAGGTTTAGTTTAATTTAGGAAATAGAGTCAGTCAATCAGTCCACTAAAGTAGGCTTCTGCAAACCACCTTGCCAGAAGTTAAAAGCAAAAGAATGAGGGAGGCGCAGAGCTCTTCCCGTCCAGCAATCGATACTCAGCTTCCTGACGCATGAAAACCAGAGGCTTATAATGCAATGCGTTGTTCGTATTCCGGCTCTGGAGCTCAGCAGAGAAGAACAGATAAGATCGCTCTTACTCTAGTTTGCTGTGGAATTAGGCATCACGTCAGATTAACTTGGACGGCATAAGGACAGCGGTGTCAACCCCCCTATTAAACCTAGAGACAGCTGAATTTCCTCCTTAGTGCCTAGATCATACTCAGTTTGAGGAAAAATTCTAATATTTTCTCCTGTGCACAGTTGACCATCTTGCCCTTCCCCCGGAATCCCCTCTCCTTCTCTATCCCTCCCCCTCTCCCATATAAATTTATGAACAAATCTATAGGTAGGCCAGAAAGTAAAAGGGATCCTCACGAGGGAAGGACCTAAATGAGCAGACTCCTTTTTCCATGCCTCTCGTGAAAGTAAGCAAAGACACTTTCAGTTGCTGCTTTATTTACTTCCCCGCGCCTGCTTATCCCTGCAACGTACACAGCCTCACACCTTTCCGAATCCTTTCCCAGCTCCGGTCTAAAGTAATCTGGCTGCTGAAGGGCAGAGGGAGGGAAGCCGCAGGCTCAGAGTGGCCATGTAATACACAACGGCTGATCTCTTCTGACATTTATCTCCCCTCGTGAGAGGAGATGGAACAGCTCACTCATGAAGATGAATGTTGTACACAAGATCTGCCATCATGCATCCTTCCGAGGGATCTCGGGGGGAGGTTTGGTGTTGTGTGGAGTATTAGTAATGCTGCAGACACAGGGAAGCCCGGTGGCATGGCTGCTCTGCCTTATTAGACCCTGTTAAGTGAAATGATGCGCCCTTGTTAAACAGAGCTGGGTCGTTATAAGATTATCTACTTCACTCTCTCTCTTGGCATTTGCTTATTTCATGCACCCAGAGGGGGGAAAATGACTTCCCAGCATATTTTTAAGTGCAAATGGAAATAGATTGAGTTCATAACTATGCATTTGTGTACTCTGCTCCTTGCTTCATTGAAGGCTTTATGATTATAAAAGTGTAGATTGGTCCTAAGACAAATGGTTCAGGGAGTGGAAAAGCAAATGGGAAGAGCTGGCTCTACCCGACCCTGAGTCATCTTTGACCCAACATGACCTATCTAGGGTCCAGCAAATCTGAGAAAACCCTTGATTTTCGCCAGGCTCCTTCTCCATCTCAAAGAGCAGATCAAGGGGAGAAGGTTCTTGGAATCAGGCTTCCACCACTTCTCATCAGTTGTGTGACTGTGGGAAGATTATCCCAGCCTCAACGTCTGATTCCTTATCTGTAAAATGGAGACAATAATGGAATGAGGAAAAGCAGGTGGAAAGTTGAGCACAGTGTCTGGGGCACAGTAGGTGTTGAGTGAACGTCAGCAGTCATCGGTAGCTGGTAGAAACTTCTTTCTGTGGCACCAGGGACATAAAGAACCAGTGAAATGTTTCATTTTCATGAGTTCTCATCTGTTCTGGGTTATATTCCTTCTGTTACTTTAGACTTTAAGCTTATAAGCAGCCCTGATTTGTGAAGGCCAGAACTTCACATGCTTACTGGCTCAATTGGGCCAAAAGACTTCTTTTCGTCTTTCCCATTTCCAAGAGACAAGTGACATAATAAAAGAGATCTTGGTCTTAGAGTCCACTCGTGGGGTTGAAACCCCACTTGTTATGCTTTCTGTGTGGAGTTGCTCGAGATGCTTCATGTCCATAACCCTTGATTTCCCCATCTGTGGAGTGTATGGTAACTCTTATCCTTAAAAAGACACCAGTAGGATTAGAGGTTGGAATATTCTAGGTGTTCTAGTTACTACTCCTGGAGTCCATTTGTTCTACAGACTGTAACTGGACAGGTGCTAAGTCCAGCTCCCGTGTGGAGCATGAAAATATACAAGCAAAGAAGCAAAATAGCCATCATAAAGGATTAGTTGTGAGGGAGAGACAAGAGTGTGGTAAGAACTGTGGGAAAGAGCAGGTATCCGGGAAAGCTTCCAGGAAGAAGAAACCCTCGGGTTGAGACTTGAAGGCAGAAGGGGTTGTCTGAATGAGGTAGAAGGAAAGGGTTGTCTGTGTAAAGAAAGAACATGGGACCCCCCGAAAATATAAAGGATGAATGTTAACTTCCTTGCAAACATCCCTCAGCATGTCTCATCATAGTTGGGGAAACAAAAGTAACTTGACCGTGTAAACGGAATTGTTGCAAGAGAAGGGTTTCACTTTAGAGATTTATCGAACATTTCACTTTGAAGAAGGTGATCTTGGGGGACTGTCCAGGTCCCCGAAGAGGAGAGTTTTTGCTATTGGTAGAGTCATCTGGATTCTCCTGCTCCCCGTGCACGGCCGCCAGGAGACTCCAGTGGAAAAACCTGCCTCTGCTAGAGTTTCGATCCCAGACTAGGGTGGTCATGGAATCTCCTTCCGCAGAACCTCATCATAAATGAGGGGTTACCTATTTTTAAATCCCAGCATTCTGCAGCCATCGTGGGGAGGGCTGGCTTACTAGTGAGGAGCATGTATGTATGTATATATGTATATATGTATTTATTGATTTAAAAGATTTTATTTACTTTTGCGAGAAAGAGAGCAAGCATCAGTGGGGCAGAGGGAGAAGCAGACTTTCCAGGGAGCAGGGAGCCTGATGTGGGACTCAGTTCCAGGACCCTGGGGTCATGACCTGAGCCCAAGGCAGACGCTTAGGTGACTGAGCCACCTAGCGCCCCAATGAGGAGCTTCTAGTCTTGCCCACAAGATTCTTGCCTGCCAAGCTTTAGAGTGTGCGTGTGTGTGCACGTGTGTGTGTGTGTGTGTGTGTGTGTTGGGGCTGTGATAAGGTGGATTTCATACGGCCAAAATGGCTGTTCGAATTCCTTATACTTCCCTTAAATCACAAGAATGTAGGTCCACAGAAGTTCAAAAACTAAGAATCCTTTTATTTTACTTCTCTTTCTGTTTCACAGTAGCTCTTCCCTCCCTGGTGGGAAGAGCCTAGGGGTGGGGATTTCACATCCTTGCTTTCTCTTCCTTTCATGCTCACTCTGATGGCTGGTGGAGTGAGGCTGAGTTTGCCTACAGCCAATGTCCCTGTGATGTGACTTCAGTGTACCTAAGGGTACGGTGGGAAGTGGACCAGGAAGCATGTTTCGTGTCAAAGGAGACGACCCCCAGGGAAATCTTCTATACCCGAGCAAGATGCAGGCTTTGTGTCTACTCTTCGTGGGTGAAGAACTTGGGGTTGGAGAGGCACTAGATGTTCTGTTTCCACCTGGGTTTACCTGCATGAATATGCTATATGGGGTGTGCGCACAGGTATGTGCTCACGTGCAGGTGACGTGCTCTTCCACATTTTGGTCAGCGGCCAACATCTTGATCATTTGACTGGCTCGTTTCCTATCCCGTGGGTCGGCACCGTCGAGAGGCGTAATTGGCCAGTTCCTGTCATTCAGGTGGGTGTCAGCTGGGTGCGCGTTGGCAGGGGAGCCTTTTATGGGTGGAATCAGAGATAAAAGGTAAAGCATATGTGCCTGGCACGCTTTCGGAGCTGCCATCTGCTTCTTGACATACTTTCTAATAACCAGAGCCTGAGCTCAGAAGGAAGTATAGAACTTTGGGGAAATATGGAGAAAGGAGACCCAATTAGGTATCAAGATCCAGATGGCACCATGGTTGAAGTTGCCTTTTTGAAGTTGCTGGCACTGGAGTCACAAAGGAAATGGGTTCTCTTCATGTGATCCAAACAGTGACCGGGAGAATCACTTGGGGCTTGCATTGTTAGGGGGTGTCCTTCTCTCCCTAGAATGAGCAGGGCCCCAGGGTGCTGTGTTGGCAGAAGCTGAGGCAAGAGGAATGTGTCAGGCCATCGTCTGTGGGACCGCCACTCCTAGTTGTATCAGTATCGAAAACCCACAGAACCATAAGAAACAAGACAGTATGCTTGCCTGATTTTGTTTGTTTGTTTGTTTGGTTGGTTTCTGTTTTTTTTGGGGGGGGTCGTGGTGGCCCATAGGTAGCAAAAAGGCAGGAAAAAGGGCAGAAAAAAAATTTTTTTTTTCCATTTTGCAAGAACAGAAATTCGTTACTGCTATTACTTCCCTCTCCCAACCCTTTCCCCTGATAAAACCTCAAAGCACTATGGACAAGTAAGTGAAAACTGTAAATGTTCAAAGGTGGAATTAATCTTTGGGTGTCCGGGCGTATTTTGCATCATAAAGCAGTCTTGATGATAACATTTCTCCGGGAAGCCTGCACAGCTGCCTCTTCATCAACAGGCAAGGCGCGGGCATCACCGGCAGCGTGTGGGGAAAATATTGCTCAGAATGTACTTCTGGGTGCAATTTACTTTGATACTGTTCTCTGAAGTATCAAAATTGGTTCTTCATCTTTGACAAAGGAAAATGCATACTCTGAAGCTCTAAGACGCTGAACCACATTTAGGGTGACAAATGTATTCCTTTGGGAAACAAGTATTGTACAGTGGAAGGAATAAAGCCTTCCTAGACAGACAGATCTGGGTTCGAGTCCCATCCCAACCACGTTCGAGTCTTGCAACCTTTGACAAATTAATTTTCCTAAGCTTTTGTTTCTTCATGCACACGATGTATTGTTGCAGTGATAACATAAGGTGACGTGTGTTAAGTGTCACGTTGGAACTCAGTATGTAGTAGTCACGATTGTTAACAAAACCACTTGGCCGGCAGAAGGGAAAGGAAGAGCTGAACTCGGGGCTGGGGAAAGGCAGGGGCTGGGGGAACCCACATTTGGGTAATAAAGTGTATGTCTGCCATTGCGTCTTGAGGTACACAGAATTCTTCACACACCTGTCTGTTTTCTTGCTCAGTGACTCCGTAGGCTTCATTTCAGACATAGCAGGGAAAGGCTCATAGTATGTATGCCACAATTAGGACACAGATTAGACCTGGGGTGCCCCAGTGGCTCAGTCAGTTAAGTCTGACTCTTGATTTTGGTTTAGGTCTTGATCTCAGGGTTGTGGGATCGAGCCCTGTGTCAGGCTCTGTGCTAAGTGTGGAACCTCCTTGAGATTCTCTCTCCCCTTCCCCCTCAGCCCCTCCACCCCTGCTTGAGTGTGCTCTCTCTCTCCATAAAAAGAGAGAGAGAGAGAGAGACAGGTGGACCCACCTACACGTTGCTGCTTTGGCTCATGACTTGTCGGTTTCCCTCTTTTCTAAATTTCACCCACATGGAGTTTTGAGCGAGGAACATTTGCCAGTGTATATCAGGGCAGGTTTATGGCATCTGCCTTCTCCTTTCTCTTTCAGGAATCATTATCGCCAGCGTGCAGCTGTCACTGGAGGAGCATCTGAGAAGTGTTTTTATACCCTCACCTTTGTGGTCACCTTCCCGCACAATGAGGATGCCTGCTACCTGGCCTACCACTATCCCTACACCTACACAGCCCTCCTGGTAATGTGCTCTTGGCAGCATCATCCCAGCTGGGCTGAAGGGGCTCTTTGGGGTTTCCCTGAAAACGTTTAGTTAGGAGGCCCTGGCATCCTGGTGGGGAGCTATAATTGCCTTCCTAAGGGAGCCAGGCTTTGTTGTCACTGATTTGGTGGCTTTCTTCTGTGGGGGCTGGCTTCTTCTGTGGGCCAAGCAGGCGGCTGGGGTCATGACGGGATGTTCTGAGGCCCCAAGGAGCACCACGGGTTCTACATTGGCAGGTCAAGTATATGAGGAGGTGGGTCCATGTTATAGGGGCTCTGTCTTTAAGAAACCCTCAAGTTTGAGATTGGAGTGAGATGATCTAGTTGAAATGGGGGTTAAAAAAAAGGAAAGAAAGAAATGGGGGTAAAAACCCTAAGGTCAGCTGAGAGGCAGATTTGAAGCCCATCGCCCCACTGAGAGGAGTGAAGCAGAAGGCAAAGACGTGGAGAAGAAACTGGAGAAAAGCGCCTGAGCCCGTGGGAGAGCAGCCCCTTCAGCTTTTCTTGGCCGTGGTTCCCATGGCCTTGGACGGGAGGCGCTAGAAGAATCCAGGGTACGCAAGAGGCGTGGAAGAAGCCAACACTGAGTCACTGCAAATGAGGTCCTCAGTCTGGCTCCAGGAGGGGTGCAGAGTCATTCCAAACCTGAAGTTAGCCTTCTGTGCTGGGTCCGTCCGGCCCTGCAGAAGCCTTACTGGACGGATCGGAGAAAACCGCTCAAAGGGTGCAGTTTCCTGTCCTCAGGAAAAGTAGGCCAACGGTCCCCCTCCACCCCCCAGCTATTTCATGGCTATCCTGAGGATTAATGAGCTACAGGTGTTTTCTGTAAAGCACTCATCCTCTGTGTTAATGCAGAACGTTATTAGCATATTTGTAGTAATATGTGCTCTGTGTGTGTGTGTGTGTGTGTGTGTGTGAGTGTATCTGTCACTTAGCCTGAAGGACGAGCGTTCGCATTGTAAGTCTGTGATAAGGCGTGGGAAAAGATAATAACCAAGGACGTCCCTTGCCTTCAAAAGAAGCATACAGGTATACATGAAAGTTTTCCTCCATCAGGAAGGCCTATCTGAAACCACTCGGCTAACTGCTTCAGGAGAGTGCCTCCGCCCTGCGCCCCATATGTTGTCTGGCCTAAAGAGAGATTTTTTTTTTTTATTGTTTTCCAGATTGAAAAAGATACACAACTAGTTATTTGTGTATCACACTCAGAGATCTCAAGAAGTTAATCCAAATGTGCGTCACAGGTGATGCCATAACAAGCTGTGTTTATTATAAAACATGCTTTTTGCCTCCGGGGATGTAGAGCAGGCTAGAGTCACGGTCGCCTTCAACAGCTGCTTTTATTGTCTTACCTGAGAAGCGCCACGCGTGGAAAGTCGACTGGGGAAGGGGACTCCTCTTGGCGTGTATGTTTTGTCTTTTCTGTTGGGGAAGGATCCAGGGGTCCTGGAACCTCTTCTTTTCCCTTGTTGGAATATCTTAGACACTGATGTGATTCTCAGCGGCAGTTAATATACAACTTTAGAGCTTGAAAGGGGCTTGGGAAATCATCTGATTCACCCTTATCATTTACAGACGCAAACACTGAGGCCTAGACACCTTGCATCTAGCTAGTGGCCAAGCAGGGAATAGAACCCCAGCCTTTGATGGCTAGCCCTGTCCCTTTCTGCTGTTCTGTAGAAAAAGTGTAGAAGAAATTCAGCAAAGTCCTGCTCTGGGGTCAGATCAGTGTCCTTCCCTCCTCTGATGGGCAGTAGCTACTGTAACCGTAGTCCACTTTTATAGGTACACGTCGTATCAAGTTATGTGGTTGTATAATGTCTGATGGTTGGTTCAAGTCATCAGACCGTGGTTTTTATCTGTAACACTGAGTGCCTCGAATGTGGTTCGGTGGGATCGTGTTGTTCCTCAAACACAGTCCCGTTCTTACCCCCAGAAGCTCTGATGGGTTCTTGTGCGGTGCCTGCAAGCTGTTTCAAAGTCTAGAACTTAAGGTAAGAAACCACATGCGGTCAGGCTCTGGCTGAAAAAGTTTCAGATTTTGAATCAACTTGTAGGCACCTACCTCGAAAGAACCCATTAGACCATCTTAGGGTACGAATGGGACCCTGTTTGGTTCCCTCTCTGTTTTTATCTTATTTTCTTTTTCCTTCCCTTCCCCTATGCTCATCTGTTTTGTTTCTTAAATTCCGCATTTGAATGAAATCATATGGCATTTGTCCTTCTCTGACTGACCATCTCACTAAACATAATACCCTCTAGCTCCATCAACATCGTCACAAATGTCCAGATTGCATTTTTTGATGGCTGAGTAATATTCCATTGTGTAGACTTAACTGTAGGAAACACACTGAGGGGGGCTGGAGGGAACGGGGACGTGGGTCGGGGGACAGGGTAACTGGGTGATGGACATTAAAGAGGGCCCGTGATGGAATGAGCACTGGGTGCTTATTTACATTTACATTACATTTACTGAGGAATCACTAAACTCTACCCCTGAAACTAATAGTAGGCTATATGTGAACTAAATTGAATTTAAATAACAAATTTTTAAAAATGAAAAGAAAGGGACCATGTTAGGGGAACAGCACTATCCAGATGAACCACATCCATGGCACTCAGTGTTATGGATAAACACTGTGGAGTGATGACTTGACCCCCCATCAGAGGTTGTACAACATGCACAGCTTGGTGGCTGCGTGGACCTACAACAGTGGGCTCCAGTTGTAGGAGCTACTGTCCATCACACCTTATGCCTCTGGGATCCACTTACCTTTTGTGCTCTTGTCAGACCACAGGGTCTGGAATTTACAATCAACAAATAGCTTGGGAACCAGTAGAATCAGTGGGGGGATGATTTTGTCTTGAGGGGGGACAAGAACACAAGAAAAGAGGAGCTCCCTCCCCTCCCAGTTCTTTGGTCTCCACGAGAGGAAGAGAGATCTTGTCAGAATCGAAGCTCACTGGCTTGTTCCTTAGCCAGTTGGCTGGAACCTATTCCCATTGGGGATGTTTGAGGAGAGTTAATGAAAAAGAGACAAAGGAAAAAGGATGTGTTTTCATTTCTCTTAAATGAGCAGAACAGAGTAAGAGAGACATTTGTTACTTGAAGGTGAAAAATCATGTATGATCAGTTTTGGGTTTTACATTTCCAGTAACACACGGTCTTTGTTCTCTTCAGGTGTAAGACTATAATTGACTCTAAGTCTTCTCTTCAAAATCTCTTCCTCCCATCCTGCACACAAGGAGTACATTCCATAGTGCACATTACCCATTTTTATTTGTGGACATGTCCTAAGGAGAAACAGTTTTCCTTCTAGCAGATCAGTGATAAATGTGAATGATAACCCCGAGGGCAGAATTAACTTCGTGTTACTTGGGGTTGATGCTGAGGGGATGGAGAATACATTTCTATGTGGAGTTTACAATTTGTAAATCTCCTCTAATATGGATTATGTTTAATAATCACAGGCATTTTTGAAGTGGAGGACATGTGTATTGGATGTTTTTCAACATGAGTACAATTTTGCAACTTAAAAAATGTTATTATTCTTTTATAATATGAGAATTAGCATTTGGTCCTTTCCAACTGATGTCTTCCAGATGCTTGCCAGGAACTCTATGAGATAATTGTCCAAATTATAGTATTAAAGCATAAAGAAATATTATAGTTAGGAAGCAAGCAAATGGAATTCTATTTTAACCATCCATATCAAGCTGTCAGTAATTGCAGTGATGGTTCAAGTGTTAGCAATACTTACTTGGATTATGTTGTGGATTATCCCAAGGTAGCCAGTGGTATTGGTTGAAAATGGGGCCCCAAGAGAGTTTCTGATGGACATTTTAGAGGGCAAGGAGGTAGGATCTCACTGGGAACTTAAAACAGTACGAGTTGGCAGGAGTTAAGAAAAGTGATCATAAGTAGAGTCCATATGTTGGCAGAGCTTAAGGCTTTGAAAGTTGGAGCAGGATCTTTCAGTGGACGTATATACGTATGGTGGCAGGCATTCCCACTATTATCTTTAGAGACGAAATGGAGTATAGTGTAGGGAAAGAGAGAGTGGGAGAAGGAAAGAAAAGAGAAAATTAGAACGTCATTTGCATAATCTTTTAGAAGGGCTCAGCATATAAAAGCCCCATAGGTTGTTATGAAGGGTAAATGGAAAGTGTTGGCCAAGCGTGTGTGTGTGTAGTGAGTGATATTAGATGGTAGGCATCAGAGCATTTATTCTCTTTTTTATAATGATGTGTAATCACTTTCTCCATCGGGCTGATGGGGAGATACCCATTCCGTAACTCACAATAAAATTAAAATTCTGTAAAAAAACAAACCCAAATATAGTACCACAAGGAAATAAATACAAAGGCTACTGATGGCTGTCTTAGGGATGTTGATTAAAATAATCTTTAAACTCTCTTTTCTAAATCATCAGTGATATAACTTCATTTATTTTTAATGGAAAAAGGACATCAACATCATCTTTTCTTTCCAGTTGGCAAATCTGTGACCAGACACTTCTTAAATTAAGTCTGTTTAACGTAGGGAGAGTGGTACTGGCAGACGGGCGGGCTGAGAAAGCCTGTTAGAGCCCAGGCGGCACACTCTGTGGCTTCTGTTTAGCTTACCTGTGTCATTTGTTCTTGCCTTGTGATGAGATGCCTTCCAGTCTCCAACAAGTATATTTAAGTGACAAGTGAGGACTAGTCTGTATACGAATAAAATTGGCCATCTCCTTAGGAGTGAGCTTTCTTCTGCATTAGGGGGACAGAGAGCAGAGTAGTTTAAGGGCTAACAATGAAAAATGAGTGATTTTGAGTGCGGGTGCTTCTCATTTTATCAATAGCCATCAGTGGGGGTAACCCGCTGTGTTCAAGTGAAACCTTTTCTGGAAGTTTTAAGAGAGCAGCTGTTAGGGGAGAAGGGGGCAGAAGGCTCCTGTGGAGAGGAGCCCAGGAGGCTGCAGCCTACCTTGTCATCCTGGCATCTTTCACGGAGAGGTAGGATTTGCTCCTAAGAAGACAGTCTCTCTAGGGCTCCCATCATTGCCTTGAACTCATTCCCGTTTTTGTAAAGAAACCTGCCCCTGTGGCTCCCACAGAGCCACGATTGTATCTGGTTGTTGGCAAATGTTTGAGAAGCCCTGCTCCTCTCCTCGTTGATCCCAGCAAAGCCCAATTACACAAGGCCTTGCCGGACCCGGGATGGAGCGTTCACCTCTAAACCGTTTTCCGGAGAACAATGCGGAGTCATTTCTGTAAAAGGAAACCCCACAGAAGTTGCTGGCTGGTTTGCTTCTGGAAGTCTTCTGTATGACTGGAGTCAGGATAACGCCCTAAGGATGGAGGTCTTCCGTATTTGGTGGCAGGTGGAACGGAGCAGAGATTCCCTTGAGGCGTGTGGGGAGATGGTTGCATGAACAAGTACAGTGTACAGAAAATGAACTTCGGCTGAAAGATGATAGGCAGCTGTTGAGTTGTGACAGTATTAATCATAAAAAATAATAATTGAAAATTTCAGAGAATTCATGGGAGAAGAAAACTGAAACCATGCTTGCTCCCAGATTTGCTGCTAGGTGGCATGCAATGGTGATATTATTGTTCTTGCTTATTTGAGTAGAGTGGGTGCACGATGTCACGATGTTAGTTTCAGGTGTATGACAAGTGATCGGACATCTCTGTCATGCAGTTATGAAGGGCAGTGTTCACAATGATGGTTTCTCTCTCTCTCTTTTTTTTTTTTTTTTTTTTTTACTTTTTTCTCTCCTACTCAATTGTGTTTGATGACATCTGTCGTAGACACATGCTTCCAAACCTGCTTCCTATATATGATTTATAAAATCTGGATTTGTTTTTACTATTTTTTAGATTTAACATCAGACCCCAAAGAGCTGTGGCCTGTGTGTAACTTTGTGACATCACAGAAAGATGACCAGTACTTCTTTTTTTTAAAATTTCTTTTCAGCGTAACAGAATTCATAGTTTTTGCACCACACCCAGTGCTCTATGCAATGCGTGCCCTCCATAATACCCACCACCAGGCTCCCCCAACCTCCCACCCCCCGCCCCTTCAAAACCGTCAGGTTATTTTTTCAGAGTCCATAGTCTCTCATGGTTCATCTCCCCCCCAATTTCCCTCAATTCCCTTCTCCTCTCCATCTCCCCATGTCCTCCGTGTTATTCCTTATGCTCCACAAATAAGTGAAACCATATGATAATTGACTCTCTCTGCTTGACTTATTTCACTCAGCATAATCTCTTCCAGTCCCATCCATGTTGCTACAAAAGTTGGGTATTCATCCTTTCTGATGGGAGGCATAATACTCCATAGTGTATATGGACCACATCTTCCTTATCCATTCATGACCAGTACTTCTGTTGAGAAGCCCTCCCCCCTCCCCCCAGTCCCATAAGGGCCCTTGTAGCCATAATGAAATGATAAATGAATAACTTTGATGGCCCAAAAAAAAAAAATCCTCATAGAAACAGTTCAGCAAAGACTGCATTTTCCAAAGCACATTCTGTAGCATTCCAATATCCTGAGATCTTTAAAGAAAAAGAGTTTAGTGGTCATATAAATTCATGAAACACTGTGGGCTAGTTTTCCTTCTTGGTTCATAGTGCCTGTTGGCGAATTGAAGAATCTGAAAAGTTCTGGGCCTGTGAAACTGTTTTCATTTTCTTTAACTCACCATGTTCCCAGTGCTTTGGCTGTGAATTTCCCACGTCTCCACCTCCCTGTCCACACCCCAGCCCTTGTAACATCCTGCAGAATATATTTGGGGAAGATTCTGCAGAAGAGAATATTGCTTTCCCAGTTTGGGAATCTGGAATCTTGAGAGTAATCAGGAAGCAGGTGCCATGAAGTCTGGATTTCAGTAATAATCAATACTGGGAGCAGCTTTCACCCAGAAACTTACAGAAGCGATTAAAATAATTCATTTATGATCTCAGAGAGTTTCATCCAAATTCACAACTATATTTATTCTCTTAACTAATTTTCTGGATTATTCTCTTAACTAATTTTACTGGGATGGATGAGACATGGTTGACAGCCTAAAAGGGACATTTCCTTTCTTGTCCTGGACCATCTCTCCCAGGAGAAGAGATGGCCCACTCCTTCTACCAGGACTTTAATTACACTGATTTAATGGATTTTTCCTTTTCATACATGAATTTCTTCCATGAGCTGCTTTCAGGAGGACATTTTTCTATTCTCTAATGTTTTGATGTTTGCTCTATTTCAAACCATTTTTACATATGCCTAATTTCATTTAATTATTGTCAGGTAATGTGGTTTGTACAGCCTCTACTTTTGGGGGGGGGAAATTTAGGGAATTTTTAAAAAGCCCTGTATATGATTAGTTTTTATTACAGTTCCATGGATATTTGAGGGAAAAAATGTTCCGTGCAGAGACAAAGTTTGACATTTATCATTAAAAGCAATATTGTTCAAACACTCATATCATTATTTTTGTGCAGCTGATTTATTCAACACTTCCTTAAAGAGTCTCCTATTCCTTGTACCATTTTCCCTCTTCTGCTGTTTTTACAATGTATATTTCAATCTATGTTATTTGATTCTGAAGATTTATGAGTTTTATATGTTCATCGTGAATTGTGCCCTTTATCAAAATAAGATTTTTAAATCCCATTTAAGGTACTTGGTCTTAAACATGACTTTGTCATATATTACGATTTCCAGGCCTGCTTTAACTTATATTTGCTTATCCTTTAAATTTCAATACTTCTTCCTGAAATATTTTAGTGGAGGCAAACAAAATAGATCATTTAGGAGTGCTTTTCATACGCATTATGTATTTTTCCTTTCCCTCAGAGTACTTCTTATATACAGCATACAGTGAGATTTTAAAAAAATGAATCTGAAAGTTTTTGTCATTTAATAAGGCTGTTTAATCTTTTTATACTTATAACAGTTTTTGGTGTTCTTTCATTATGATTTTATACTATTTTCCATACATCTTTGCTTTTCTTTCTGTCTGTCTGTCTCCCTTTCCTTCCTCCTTCTTTCTGTCTCCCTCCTTCTTCCTGCTTTCCTTCTTCCCTTCTCCCTCTCTCTCATGAAACATGGGCTGACTATATTTTCTTTCACTTTTTCCCCTTAGTGCTTATAAGTCTACTAGTGTTTCCCTTTTTGTTCTTAAAAAACATATTTGAGTCTATATTTCTCTATCAGTAATAACAGCTAACACTGAGTGTTTCCTATATGATAGGCACTTTTCACACATTAAATTATAGCAACCACTAAATGAGGTGGGTATTTTTATATCCCTTTCAAAGATAAGAAAACTGAGTCACAAAGAGGCTAAGTATAGAATTTACATACCTTTTCCAGCTTCCACAGCTCAAATTTGAATCAAGGCAGTTTGATGCAAGAGCCTACCGTCTTAGTCATCTTGCTATATTGCCTTTCTGTTTTCAAGGATGATACACTGTCACTATGTCTGTGTAAGTTAAGAAAGTTCATATTTTGCTTTAATTTACTCTTCCCTTGCATATCACTTTTTAAAAAAGATCTACTTGAGAGAGAGAGAGAGAGAGAGAGAGAGAGCGAGTGAGCGCACAGTGGGGAAGGGTGGAGGGAAAAGGAGAGAGAAACTTAAGCAGACTCCATACTGACCATGGAGCCCAGTAAAAACATGACTGAGCCCATGACTGTGAGATCCCAGTCAGAGCAGGAACCAAGAGTTGGGTGCTTAACAGACTGCACCACCCGGGTGCCCCTGCACATCACTCTTAAAATTTTTTAAATTTAAATTCAATTTAATTAACATACAGTGTATTACTAGTTTCAGTGATTCATCAGTTACATGGAACACCCTGGGCTCATTATGTCAAGTGCCCTCTTGTTTAATGCCCATCACCCTGTTACCCCATTTCCCCAACCCCCTCCCCTCCAGCAACCTTCAGTTTGTTTCCTAGAGTTAAGAGTTTGTTATGGTTTGCCTCCCTCTCTGTTTTTGTCTTATTTTATTTTTCCTTCCCTTCCTCTATGTTCATCTGTTTTATTTCTTAAATGCCACATATGAGTGAAATCATATGGTATTTGTCTTTCTCTGACTGACTTTGTTTCGCATAAAACCCTCTAGTTCCATCCACGTTGTTGCAAATGGCAAGATTTCATTCTTTTTGATGGCTGCGTAATACACACCACGTTTTCTTTATCCATTCATCTGTCGATGGCCATCTGGGCTCTGTTCCTATTTTGGCTCTGGCGGATGTTGCTGCTCTAAACATTAGGGAGCAGGTGCCCCTTCAAATCACTACGTTTGTATCCTTTGGATAAATACCTAGTAGTGTAATTGCTGGGTCATAGTGTAGCTGTTTTTACCTTTTTGAGGGACCTCCATACTGTTTTCTAGAGTGGCTACACCAGTTTGCGTTCCCACCGACAGTGTAAGAAGGTTCCCCTTTCTCTGCATTCTTACCAACATCTGTTTTTTCCTTAGTTGTTAATTTAAACGATTCTGACAGGTGGCTGCACATATCTTTTTTTTTTTCTTTTTAAAGATTTTATTTATTTATTTGACAGAGATCACAAGTAGGCAGAGAGGCAGGCGGGGGGTGGGGTGGGAAGCAGGCTCCCCGCTGAGCAGAGATACTGATGGGGGGCTCAATTCCAGGATTCCAGGACCCTGAGATCATGACCTGAGCTGAAGGCAGAGGCTTTAACCTACTGAGCCACCCAGGCGTCCTGCACATCTCTTTTTAATTTCATTTTAGAACTGGACGATGATACTAAGGTTTGATAATCTTTATTTTCTCCCTACCTAATTATTTTTTATAGTGACATTATATTTTGATATATTTACATTTGTATTATATTTATATTTGCATTGTGTACTTGTATTATTATTTTATATTCGTGTATTTGTATTTTATGTTTGTATTATGTAGTAACCCTGCTTTCAGTAGTCATGTAAACTCACACCTTGTTTAATTGGACTGTCCTATTATGTTGTATTTTAGCTTGATTTTGGGGCAGATGAAGTATGTCTTCAAGTTACTATTTTCAGTAAAGATAAGGTGATATGTTTTCTGAGCTCTTGCCCGTTTGAGCATATACGTCACATGAGGTCATGCACGAACACTAGGTTTACTAGATAACAGTCCTTTCTGCTTTCAAACACTAAGTATTACTCTTTTTCCTTTGGCATCTGGTGTTGCAGAAGGAAGTATAACCCAAGTATGATTTTTTTGTTTGTACATATATGTACATGTGTAGGTTTAGCTACACACAAGCAAACACACATAACTACTTTTTATTTTTATTTTTTTTAAGATTTTATTTATTTATTTATTTATTTTTTTGATTTGGATTTTGGTGTTTTATTTATTTTTTTTATTTCTTTTCAGCGTAACAGAGTTCATAGTTTTACAGCACATAACTACTTTTTAAAAATAATCTCAACTGTAGAGTGCAACCTCCCATTCTGCCCAGTAAGGAGTAGTGGTGTTGATTTTAGTTAGATCAGCAAATACACAGGACGAGGCTCTCCTAGAGCCAAACGTACTCATCCTTGAGAAAGGACATAGGGCAAACAGCCACACAGAATGCATCCAGAGGGCTTAGTGAAGGTCTCTGGACTCTCAGGTATGGCTTCTTTGGCCCTAGTCACTCTTGACTAGGGAAGTGTGTGGTCATGAGAGATGAAGCTGACCCTTGGCCGCAGGGTTTCTGCAACTTTCATACCTAGTTAGCTTCATAGGCCTTTTGGTTATGTGTGTTTGTGTACACATACTTAGTCACCTTGTCTTCTCAGGGGTGTGAGACTACCTCCCAGTCTCCAGCCAGTGCATCTCAACAATATCTGGTGCTTATTACTCAATGAACAATCTCAAGAATGGAATGCAGAGGCTTGGCTGGATACATGGGCCTCAGCTGAATTCTCCTCTTGAATTTGGGATAGACAGGCTCCTTCTAATTCCATTACTTAGTATTGTGTCAAATGCTCGTCCCAGAAATATCACCAGAGCAACCTGTTTCTAAGACAGACGTGAGTTTATCGTTTACCATGGTGTGTTGGGCTGAATAATGCCCCTTCCCCCCAAAGACATTCACATCTTCATTTCTGGAACTTGTAAAGATGTTACTTTATCCGGTATGAGAGATTTTGCAGATGTGATCGAGATGGGGAGATTGTCTTGAATTATCAGCTTGGGTCCATTGTCATCACAAGGGTCCTTAGACATGAAAGAATGAGACAGAAGAGTCAGGGTCAGAGGAGGAGATGTGAGCGTGGAAGCAGAGGTGGGAACGATGGGGTTGTTGGGATTGGAGATGGAAGAAGGCACCATGAGGTGCACCTGTGTGACCTCTAGACGCTGATAAAGGCAAGGGAATGAATTACCCTCTAGAGCCTCCAGAGAGAGTGTTCTTCTCCCAACACCTTGACTTTTACCAAGTAAGGCCCATTTTGGACTTTGGACCTCCAGGACCATAAGATAATTAATTTGTGTTGCCTCTGCCCACTAAATTTGTGGTAATTTGTTATAGTAGCAAGAGGAAACCAATATACTTGCAAGGAAGAATGTAACAGAGTCTTGACAGCACCTCAAAAGGTGAAGAGAGTAGGTGGGCTGTTTATTATGTCTTTAAAGTCTTGTTTAAGAGAAGGTCTTTTTTTTTTTTTTAATGTGGGAACTTGATTAGCATTGGGTAAAGATCATGATGCAATGGTTTAAGATTGGGAGACACGATAAGGCAAGAATCTTGAGGAGAGGGGCTGTAAGGGTCTTGGATCAATGAGTCGGTTGTTGCTTTCTGATGAAGAGTTGATGCGATGTTCGTGGAACGAATGACAAATTTATCTGTGATTTATATTTTCCTAGGCAAGAGTTTCCTAGACCAGTAGTTGTATTGAGGCAGACAGGGAATAATAGCGTCAGAAGGCTATGTGGGGGTAGATGATTTGGGATCTCACTTGCACAGAGTATATGACTCAGGGTCAGATCTTCAGATATCCCCGAGGCTCGCAGAAAGGTTACACAAAGACATCTGGTAATCTCCTTCCTTGGGACTTTTTCTTTCTCCTTGCAACTCAGGTATTTTAATAGAGTACAAGTAAGTTTTAGTTTACTTTTACCCAAATGCTAGGATTTTTACTTAGTTTAGAAAATTCTTTTTCTTGTTTATTTGTGAATTGATTTTTTGTTGCAGCTGTAACAAATTATCAAAACTTAGTCGCTCAAACAGTAAGCATTTGTTTTGTTTTGTTTTGTTTTATAGCTCTTTAGAAGTTTGACATGGGGCTCACTGGGGCAAAGTCAAGGTTTTGGGGCCACGTTCCTTCTGGAGGCTATTGGAGAAGAATTCATTTCCTTGCCTTTTCCAGCTTTTAGAGGACACCATATTCCTTGGCTTTTGGCTTGCTTCCCCCATCTTCCAAGCCAGCAATGGTGGCCTAGTCCTTCTCATGCTGCCATCTCTGGTTCTCTGCAGATAGGACAAGTTCCCTGCTTTTCAGCACTTGTAATTAGATTGGTCCCAGCTGAATAATGTGGTATAACCTCCCCATTTCAAGTAGACCTTAATCCTGAATATATATGCAAAGTCCTTTTTTGCCATGGAGGGTAAACTATTTACAGGTTCAGAAGATTAGGGTGTGGATCTTTGGGGGAGCTGTTAGTTTGCCTACCACTTCCAAAGTAAGTCTTTTTACACAAGCACATCGTTTACTTTTTGAGGGCACTTCTCCCCTTTTCACAACATGTTTTATGAATATTTTATATATAATTTCATAGGATTCATGTGTGTTTCATTTACCTAACAGGCTTGTCATTTGTCAAAAAAACAAGGTGGACAGTTTCCCCTTGGCTCTCATACCTTCTCGATTATGATGAAAACGTCAGCTCTTCAGCTGGAAGGATACGTTTTGTACAGTGACGTTCTTGGGCAGGAGGGGGCAGCTTCTCCCTCTGCTTACTGAGGTTACTATGTTGCTGTGCTCAGAGTGTGCAACGTGGGTGGGAGGAAATCTCTTAACCTCTTCCTGATCAATCCCGCTGTTCGAATAAGTGAAAATATAGTCAGAGGTCTTAAAGATCGTTGAGCTCTTAGTTCCAGTGGCTAGCCCATTTCTGTAGCTTTCTGTTTTAAATGAGTGTGTGAATGGGAAGGTAGAGGAAAGAAATGAATCACTACCAGCTCATTGTTCTCCTCACCCAGCATCCCACGTGGATCGATGATTCGTACTGTCCTTGGATGTGCTCACAACACTCTTTATACCTCTTGGTTCTCAAGTACCCCACGCTTCTGAAGTTCTCTGTCTCATGTTCCCAAGTGTCCTGTCTTCATGGCCACGTTCTCTCCATATCAGGAAGCATGCTGTATGCCCTGCCTTCTTGCTTTCAGTGCGACTCGGAAACAGATAACCTATTGCGCAGACAGGTGTGAAAACTAAATTTCCTGTTCAGCCTCCCTGAACTTCTAGCCAGTAGGAACAGCTCCCTTGTTAATCACTTAATGCCTAATATTGGGCATACCAGATGAGCAAAAGGACGTCTAACCTGCAGGGAGATAGATGAATATAAAGTCTGTTGCTGTTTTCTGTCGTTATGGTCAAAAATATTTCATGAACCGTAAGTGCTTCTGTTTCATCTCTGCTCCAGACTCACCTTGACATCCTGGAAAGAAGCGTGAACCCCAAGCAAGTCTACTTCCGCCAAGACATTCTCTGCCAGACGCTGGGAGGGAATTCGTGTCCACTGGTGACCATCACGGCCACGCCCGAATCCAGTAGCGCTGACCACCTGGAGCAGTTCCGTGAGTCAAAGATGACATCCCTCTTTGAAGATGTGGTGGTTATGGGGTGTCCTCACAGCCTTGGAAGCTCCCTGTCCTGTTGGGATCAGAAGCTTCACAAAGGGCTGGGGACTGGTCTGTCTTATAAAAATGCACTCCCCACCCTTGGGACAACACGGAGGCTAAATATTAACGTTGCCCTGTTGTCAAAGGGAGAAAAGAATTGATTGCAAACTGTCAGGGAGAGGCACTGGCCTCACATTTTCCAGCCAGGCCCTCTTCTGCCCATAACTCACTGCCGTTATACCGCTCCCAAGCCCAGACAAGGGCTGGCAAGGAAGGAAGTTGAGTGTTGGAGCCCTGGCTGAAGAAGCCCCATCATGGCTGGAACTGCCCAACCAAACCAACACATGGGCAGGTGCACACGTGCATGTGTGCACATGTGCGTGCACACACACACATGGCCCTGAAGTGTTACAGCCCTGTGTACCAGTGTGACCTCCCTGTAACCAGTTAGCTTTAAAAGGTGGCCTCTGGCATATCTTAGACCTTAGGTAGGCAAGAAAAACCTATGAGTGAGGACTGCTTTGCAATACAGAAATGTTTGCGCGATGAAAGAAAAGACTGGGGAGTAAAAACTCCAGCTGATTTATCCCCAGAAGATGCGGCCTTACCCGCTGAGGTGCTAACGGCCTTCAGGTGACTGTTGGGTGGATCTGGAATGTAATTTCTCGCCTCCTATCAGCATCTGACAATCGATGCTTAACAGCCTGGGTAATCAACAACTGATGATCCCACCTGAATTAATGCGGCCCTAAAATGCTTTAATGAGTAGTCAGGGATTTTCCAAAAATTCTCTTACCTGTTTTACAAATTTAAGAGCAATTTCTGTAACAGCCACAGAGCCCTCTGCTCACACACGAGTAGTTTTTGGACGTTAGCAACAGTCCTTCCGGCGCAGCCCTCGCTGGATGATGTTTGTGTGAGACGGCGGGTCTGGGGGGGGCCTGTGTTCTGCAGTGTCAGTTTCGCATGGGGTCATGGCGTGGAGCTGCCTCCGCTTTGGCATTTTCGGGTACGCTGACCCTGGTGCACGTGCTGGTGTCAGGATTAGAGAGATCCTTTCCCATTTTAAGGAGAGGACTTGCCACGTGGTAGAGATCCCTAAATAATTTGGCACTCTGACATAGTTCCGTTAATGAAAGAAAAGACATCTCAGCACACCGTTCTAGGACTCAGAGGAGGCTGGTTTCTGTCTGCTGTGTAAGATTAGTAATCCTGAGTGCATTCTCCTCTGTGTCTCTACAGTTTCCGCTCTTAAATGCATGCGGAGGGGCATCGGGATGGCTCAGCTGGTTGAGCAGCTGCCTCTTGGTTTTGGCTCAGGTCGTGGTCTCAGGGTCCTGGGATCCAGTCCTGTCCTGGGCTCTGCTCAGCGGGGGGTCCGAGTGGGGATTCTCTCTCTCCCTCTGCCCTACCCCCTGCTTCTCTCTCTCTCTCATATGGGTAGATAAATCTTTTCTAAAAAGTGCTGGTAGGTCCGGCTGTTGTTCATCTTCAGAGGTATCCAGGGGCGCCTGGGTGGCCCAGTGGTGAAGCATCTGCTTTGGCTCAGGTCATGATCTCGGGGTCTTGGGATCGAGTCCTGTACCTGGCTTTCCTCTCAGCAGGGAGTCTGCTTCTCCCTCTCCCTGCTCGTGTTCTCTTTCTTTCTCAAATAAATAAATAAAATCTTTTATTAAAAAAAGGGAATATCCTGGATAGGAGTGGGGAGGGCCCAGATGATGGTGCCATGAATGCTGTTCATTCTCCTTGGGGCACAATAGACTTGCAAGTGATGTTCATCAAGCTGAAACCAGGGCTCTGCCCCGCAAGAGAGGACAGATGAGAGCCATGCTTTGTAGGTGTGCCAAATGCACAGTGGCCCAGGTCCCATGCTTAGAAGAAGGGCTGGGCACCTTGCTTCAATTCTTAAAGAAGTATTCCACAAGAGGCCCTGCATTTTCATGTTTCATGTTGCAATGGGTCCTGCAAATTGTGTAGCCAATCCTGGGACTAAGCTGAAGTCACACAGCTAAAAAGTGACAAAGCCTGGTGCCCTGACGGTGCTACCATCCTTATCCTTTACTGCCAGAGTCATGGAAGGCGAGTGGCAGCCTACCTTGCTAGTACACTGAACGTCGTCTTTGTATGCACTGTGCAGCGGCTTGGTATCTTTTGTTATGATGGTTGAAGTCATCCATTTTACAGATGAGGTAAGTGGAGGCTCAGGGAGGTTCGATGGTGGTGCCCTGTTCGTTTCTGGTTTTATTATTCTGATTCCAGAGTCCATACATACAACGGATGTCCTAACAGCCGTTTGGAGAGGTTCTTCAGTTCCATTCTGAACCAGAACTCTCCCTCCTGCCAGGTTCCTGTCCTCACATGAGAAGCTAGCATAGCTGTTAAAGTAACTCATGCTAGGTTGAGCACAGAGAAGAGTATTACCCTCTTCCTGCTCACAGTGAACTTTATTTTCCTTTCCTAACCCAGGGGAAACCTTTGTGTGGTGGGCGTTTCAGATACTGTGGCAGGAAGGCAGGGCAGAGAGAGGATTCAGAGCCAGCGGGTCCCAGTGCAGAGCTGCCGTGGCGCGGCTGGGCCATCGAGCTGGGAACAGAGTCTCGGACCATGGGCTACAGAATAAACTACTTCCTTGGCAGGGTAATGTGTGTGTACGTATGTCATATGAATATATGCCACTGCTGTGTTTCTGAGAGAGAAAAAAATCCAGCACAATATAAACACCACCTACCCTCCAAATTGCAATTAACCATGTCTGTAAATCAGTAATAAAACTACTTAACTCCCTTTGAACCCAAAATGGGATGCCTTGCTTTAGGGCAAGAAACTTAGCAAATGAGCCAGCACCTCAAGCCTCCCTCCAGGAGAGCTCCCATTGTCTCAGCGGCTTCCACCCTCCCAGAGACTAGGCCCCTTTCAGATTGCAAGTGTATTTAGCTGTGTTTTGGCTAGTTTCTGGTGCGGTGGCTGCCGCTCACCAGAGCTGCTCATGCACTGAAAGACTTTCTTCCCACTGTGTAGGATTATCGCTTCAGTATTTTATTTTATTTTATTTTCCCTTATTTTATCTTAAGATGTTATTTATTTGCCAAAGAGAGGGAGCACACAAGCAGAGGGAGCAGCAGGCAGAGGGAGAAGCAGACTCCCTGCTGAGCAGGGAGCCTGATGCGGGACTCGATCCCAGGACCCCAGGACCATGCCCTGAACCGAAGGCAGATGGAAGACAGATAGCTAACTGACTGAGCCACCCAGGCATCCCCAGGCTTATTTTAGAAGTCCAAGAAATAAAAGTGTGGCTCTGGGGCCCGGAGAGAAAGGCTCCTTGCTTGAGGCTGTATCCCCTGTGGTCGGGCCAAAAGTCCTGGACCTAGAGATGATCAGGACAATGTATTGATTACTTTTACTCCTCCCCGGGTCTGGGCTCCAGGGAGTCTTCCTGAAGGATTAATTTGGCTTGATTTATTTTTCAAAAGAATTTTTTTTTTAAGATATTTTCCTGGAAACATTTCGCCTTATTTTCTTGATAAATATATTTTCAGCGCAGTGGTAGCCCAGTTTCCCTGGTGCATCTTTTCTAGCTGTCTGGAGAACCGAGAGGGCCGGTGCCTCCTCTTGGTGCTCCCGAGAGAGGAAACTCACTTCACACCTCAGAGCCAAAATGCTGGCCGAGCTCCAAGAGCAAAGTCACTCTCTGACCTTTTCAGTGCGACAACGAGCAGCGAAGTTGTCTGAGAAATTGCCCCTGAAATCATTACGGAGGAGACAGGCCTGAAGAGAAATTCATGCTGAAAGGAACCGTTACAAAGGACAAATGGTTCATCCTCACTTCGGGCTCTCAGTGGATGAGGCCTGGGGGATTAGCAGGTCCAGGCCCTTGCTGCCTGGGAGGAGGAGCCCTGGGCCTTTGGGATTTGTAGAGCAGAGTGTGAGCTCGGAGTGAACAGCATCCAAAAGAAAGGGGCAGAGGCCTCGCCGGGTTGGAGCAGAAGGCCTCCCCCGAGCAGGTCCGGGGGCAGGTGTGGCAGGTGAGACGGATCCCAGAAGCTGCTGCTAGTGCTTTTGGAGACGAGGTTCCCTCGGCTAGCGGTATCTGGCATAATCACCCTTAGCGTGGTCAGATCCTTCATACATTATGTCAGTAAATACTTCCACTAGCAGATGCTTTGCATTTGCAATGTAGAAGTAGAGAGTTGAGAAGTCCTATTTTCTCAAGTTTATGTACTTTTCAGACAGAGTGTGTGTGTGTATGTGTGTGTGTGTGTGGTGTGCTTTTGGAATTGTACTGAAGGTCACTGTTTACTCAAACCCTAGTAAAAGTGGGTGAGAAACCCAGAGAGGAGAATGGTCCTGTCTCCGAGGCTCGGCGGTCCCCCAGCCAGGCCTGCAGAAGGCCTGTATCCGCAGTCACAGACCTTCCTCCGCTTGCCTTTAGTTATCTGTATTTTGCAGGTGGCAAAGTTAAGGCTCACTATAGGTGAAAAAGCAGCTGGAGGCCATCAGGGAAGAGACCCCAGGCCTCTAGCCCACAGTTCCAGAGCGGACCCCTCCTTCAGGATCTGCCCTCACTGGAAGAGTCCTGGGAAAGGTGCACAACGCAGACGCGCTGCTTATGAACGACTGCCGTCATTTTGTTGACTTTTCTATTTCCTCCACAGTTCCCCCATAGCCTCATATTCTAAATTACCATTTCAACCCGGAGGAGGTTGGGTCCCTTTCTAATTTAGGGAGCTAGGTTTCTGTGATGGATGCTTCATTTTTTTCAGGAGTTTTATTGCCAAATTTCCCCCCATTTGGACAATGATGCATTCAGACGCTGCAACAATATTGTCTTGGGCGCCTGGGTGGCTCAGGGTCAGGTCCATGACCGCTCAGATCATGATCTCAGGGCTGTGAGGTCGAGCCCTGTGCTGGGCCCCACACTCAGCTGGGAGCTGCTTGAGGTTCTCCTCCCCGCACCCCCCTTGTGCTCTCTCTCTCTCTCTCTCTTAAATCTCTCTCCCCTGCCCCTACCTCCCTCATGCTCTCTCTCTCTCTTTCTAAAACAAAATAAAACAAACAAACAAAAAACAACAACAACAACAGTGTTTTCTTCACTGGTCTCATGAGTTACCAGAGTGGAGGGATGAATCTGTGGGAGTTTTCCAAGGGAAGACACCACTCTCTTATTAGAAACTCTCATCTTGAAGTGACTCGTCACTGACTGACTCAGTGACTCCCTAGGAGCCAGGAACCAGCAAAGGTGGATGGGAGGGGGTGCACCTGCTATTTTTTGCCACCGCAGACACCTCCATCCTGCAGTCATCACCGAGAAGAGCAGAGCGTAACCTTTGTGTGTCTCCGGAGGTGAGACGGTGTCACTGCACCACCAGGGTCTCCTGTGGGCATGTGCTGTTCTTTCCAGGGGGCCTGAGGTGGGGGAGACAAGAAGCTGCATTTGTAGTCGTTAAAGAACACCTTTTCTTTTCTTTTCTTAAAAATACTCTCTCAAAAGCAATGTTCTATTCAGCCTGCATTATGCTAAAAGCTTTTCCTTGGAAGACAATAGCTGTTCTCAGAAAAAAGATTTACACGGGGTCCCGAGGGTATAATGAGCTACCACATGGCACCTGCCTCGGGTTGGGAGTTGTCACTTGTAAGTGGTTTTAAATTAGAACGGAGTGGAAAAATACAGTTAGAGAGTTCCCCTCTTGGCTTCTTTGCAAAGCATTTTGCATCCTCTCTGGCCTTTATTTCAAGACACCTGATCAGGTATGAAGAACAGAGCTTTCTGCTGGGGAGGGTGAGAAGGGACAGAGTGGTCCAAGGAAAACAGAAACTTGAGTGAGGTGAAAACCTCTTCCTCACAGAGCTTCCCCCCTCCCCACCGCCAACCCCCACCAGACATGTAGGGCCAAGGATTACTAAGGGATCACTGAATATTAGAGCTTAGGAATCTGTAAAGACCACCGAGTTCAGATTCCTTACTTCCCAGGGAGGGACTGAAGCTCAGGGCGTGGCCTGACCTGTCTCAGGCACCTCGCTGGCTGATGGCAGAGGTGGCCCAAGGCCTTAGATCTCTCGTCTCCTGGTGGGACCCTCTTCTTTTCCTTCTCTGTAAAGCACTGCTTTTGACAAATGCTAGAACTAACAAATGAGCTCTAAGAACATAAAGACTTCTCTCCGTGGACGTCTTTAGAAGGAGTTAGAAGGGAGACACTGAGCTGTGCCCTGCCCTTGTCAGGGGATTTCTGTCTCTTCAGGCAACCATGGCTAGGCCCCATGGAAGGTATTAGGAATATGAAGGTAAATAGCATTTACTCCTTGTCACTGAGGCACTCATGACCTTGTGTGAGATAGGGAAAGGGTGTGTGTGTGTGTGTGTGTGTGTGTGTAAAAGTCTCGCTAACAGGACACTGTGATACGCAGGTTAGCCCAGACCAGGGGGATAAACACAGGTTATTGCAAGCAGACAGAAGACAGCGTTTACCTGCGTGGTAGAATGTGACTCTACGGGGGGGTTATACCCATAAGGGCGAGCTGTGTAAGTCCCGTGGGTGTGGTAGTCTTCTACCGACACAGCTGCCCAAGAAACCTCTGTCAGGAATGCTCAGAACCATGTGAAGAACTACTTGTCTCTCTCTTGAGAAGACGTGACGGGGGAATACATAGAACACATCCAAACCATCTTAAATTTGTCCTCGTCTTTCTTCCTGTTATCAGTCTGTACATACTTAAATAGGGGGTCACAATAACCCCTCCTTTTTTCAATACAAACCCTCAAACCTAGGACATTTTGACTGGTCGACTGTCTCCTTTCTGCGTCCCATTTTCACCTCACCAGTCCAAGAAAAAGAAGGCTACGGATCCTCTCTCCTTCCAAGGCTGGTTGCAGGGATTGGGGAAGATTGTAAAACAATTCAGTTGAAGAGCTTTGCTTATTCCCCACCATGTAAGTATTTGGGTCTCACAGAGTTTTTACATAATACCTCGGAGTTCCCCCGTGAGCTGAGGAAGAGAATAATTATGATGTCCGTTGTATAATGATAAAAACGAGGCTTGGTGTCATTTCATCTGTATCTAGAAGTCAGACTGCCACATGCGGAGAAGTGGGGGAGTGTCTTATTTATTCGTTTCTTTCTTTATTTGAGAGAGGGCATGCATACGGGGGGAGGGAAGACAGTCTAAAGCAGACTCCACGCTGAGCGCAGAGCCCGACCTGGGGCTCGATCTCATGACCCTGAGATCAAGATGTGAGCAAAAGCAAGAGCCAGAACTTAACCAACTGCACCACCCAGGCACCCCTGGGGAGTGTCTTTTCAAGTAGGAAAAATAGCATTTGCAGAGGCAGGGAAGCCTGGACACGATGCTGTGAAAATCTCAGGGCACCAAGGCTGGTCGGGAGTAGGATGGTGGATAGATTATGGGATCAGATGATAGGCGAGAAAGGTCATTAGGGCTGAGGGGTAAAGGCCGTTATTTTTCCTGTTAAGAAGTGTCTCCTGTAGGCAATGATGGGCCAATAGGATATTACTAAGATCAGATTTGTTTGGAGGAAAATTCTGTGGCAGTGACATGGAGGGAAGTCCAGAGTGAGGGGGACATCAGGTGACATGGACCCTGGCACAGAGGAGTTTTTACACATTTAGACCCTAGATTCAGACTCACTGGGTGTGGGGGAGGGGTTCCCTAATCTTGGCTCTGCCATTTATCGGCTTGGTGGTCTTGAAAAGGGTGCTCAGACATTCTGTGCCTTGGTTTCCCCGTTTATAAACTATGAATTATAACTAGTACCATCTTCCTGGGGCAATCTGAAAACTGTAAAGGGCTTAGAGCAGGGCCTGGCCCACAGTGAGTGCCTCAGAAATAACCAGAAGTGGTTAGTCATCCAGACGGGTGAGGAGGTCTCCAAGGAGGATATGTCTGTGGAAATGGGAGGGAAGGGTCCAGATGTACAAGAGATGTCTCAGTTAGAAGCGAGAGGTTTCGGTGATTGGTCGGGAGTGGGGTTAAGGGGCACAGAGTGGAAGTATTTTGACTTTGGGTATGGGTGCACAGTGTAATGCCACCAAAGCCTACACGAGAACTGGGGCTTCTGTGGGGGCTGAAGGAATTCAGTTTTAGAAATGTTCCTTTTCAGAGGCCTGCAAGTTATGTAAGAAGTCAGGCTAAACATAATTATAAAGTCAGTATGCTATAAAATATCCTTTATTTCAGAGGGAAATAAAACAAAATTCGTATTACATGAACAATTTTCTCAATTAGCCAGGGTACTAAAACTTCACTCTATATGCTTACTGTGGCAGGAACATGGACTCTGTTCCTTTGACATCAATCACAGAACTTTCTATTGTGTAAGGATGCTCATGAGCTAGAATTAATACCTTTTAAGGGAATTAACTCCTTACACAGTATGTACACATGATTCATGGTTCCACATAACAGCTCTGTGAGGTAAAGAAAAAAAAAGAATTGTATTTATTATCTTCATTTTTTGGTGGCAGAAACTGAGGTCCTGGAAAATCATATGAGGAGGAAGGGCCAGAGCTCCACTTGCTCCCCAAACCGTCTGGAACGTAAGCCCCGTATTCTGCCACCTATTTCAGCTGTCCAATAATGAGAGAAAATCCTCTGCCTTCAAGATGCAATTCCTTATACGTAAGGAAGAGTCATTTATACTGCAAGTCACGTGTGTTAGATTTCTCTAGATGTATGAGTGCATACCTGGTCACGTGAACATTAATAACCCTTGTGATGTTCATACAATCTCAGTTTTACCTCCTCTGCAGGGTTCTGCACGCCTCTCTAACCTTCACTTACCCATTTGTCATTCAGTACCCTGCAGCCACACTAATCTTTTTGTTCGTTGAACACGGCATCCTAGCTGCATCCCCTGGGCCTCTACATTTGCTGTTTCCTCTGAATAGAACCCTTTTTCTCCATAGCTTGACATGGTTGCTTTCTTCTTCTTCTTCTTCTTTTTTTTTTTTTTAAAGATTTTTTATTTATTTATTTGACAGAGAGAGATCACAAGTAGGCAGAGAGGCAGGCAGAGAGAGAGGAAGGGAAGCAGGCTCCCCGCTGAGCAGAGAGCCCGATGTAGGGCTCAATCCCAGGACCCTGAGATCATGACCTGAGCTGAAGGCAGAGGCTTAACCCACTGAGCCACCCAGGTGCCCGGTTGCTTTCTTCTTGAGATGTATTCTCTGCCTTGCTGGATCATCATATTGAAAGTGACTCCTCCCTTCAGAGCCCCTGATCATGGGACCCTGCTCTGTTTCCCTCATGGCCCTGTCTGCTCCATGAGAACATGGACTGTGTGCCATAGTTTGTCACCACTGTTTCTCTAGGGTCTTAGAGACCCTGAACACAACAGGTGCACACTCAATGTTTACTAAACAAATACATGAAATCCAGGTGTCTGTTCTAGTTACCATCCACAGTGTAGGGCCTCTAACCTCCCTTAAGAAGTTACTTCTTTCCTGTTTCTTGGGGTACCCAAGGGGAGCCTCAGATTGGCTCCTAAAGCAGCCATGGGCTATAGTCGACACTTATGGGCCACTCCATTCTCCCTGATGGTTGGCCTTGGTTGCCTGCTGTCCTTGCTGTCGTGAAGGGACCCTCACAGTGTCATGGCTGGGTTTCCAGAGAGTTGGACCCAGACCTCTGTGCCACACCTCAACGTCGCTTGTCCCAAAGTCTCCCCAAGTTTCCTTTGACAATAGCTCCTTCTTCACTGGCTAAGCAGGGACCAGGTGGCTGCCATGGCCCATTATCTGGATACTTTTCTCTCTTAGGGTCCTTGTGCCTAAGGAACAAAAACTAATCCAAACTTCTCCTTTGTCCTCCAGACCTCCATGCAAAGGTTTTCATGTCTGTCAACACATCCTCTGAAAGGAGGCTCGTCACCAACCCACTAGCTTCAAAAAGAACCAAAGCCGCGCTGTCAGACTATGCTAACCGGATGATACTTTGACACATATGTTTTGTGGAAATCTCACATCAGTTATTAAATTTTGCATTAAAATACATGGTTTTTAATATAACAAAAACAGTGCAATTTATTTTTATGGATATTTACATATGTAGAAAAAGTATAGAACCATGGTGAAAAAAAGATCCAGGCTCAAGACAGCAACACTGTCTGAGGATAGAGAGAGCAGAAGGAGAAAGAGAAGTGGCTCTTAAGTCTGTTTGGAACTTTGTATTTTTCTTGGGGGGGGGAGTTTGTATTTCATTTTTTAAAAGATTATTTTATTTAAAGATTTTATTTAAAAGAGGGAGAGTGTGAACAGGGAGAGGAGCAGAGGGGGAGGGAGAGGGAAAGACTCTGAAGCAGACTGTGTTGAGCGTGGAGCCCGATGTGGGGCTCGATCTCATCACCCTGAGATCACAGCCTGAGCAGAAAGAGAGTCAGTCGCTTAACTGACGGAGCCACTCAGGTGCCCTGGAAATTTGTATTTCTCAAAAGAAAAGAGTTGTAAGGAAAATCTGCCAAACTGTCAACTTTCCTATCTGTATGGGTAGGTACCTGGATGTCTGTCATATAATTTGCATAGCATCTCCAACTATATTTATATTTCCTTTTTAAAATTCAAAAGTTAAATTAGTGCCAACATATCATCCTTGTTGAAGAAGTTTGGTAAATTAGAGTAAAATGTGAAAATAACCTCGTATTTCTCCTGTTACTTCTCCCGAAGCAATGGCTGCTAACAGTCTCGTGTTTATTTTTCACTACACATGTGCACACGCACACACACACTCACCCACAGACACAGAAACTCATAAATACTAAGTCTTGAAATTTAGATAAAATGGACTTACCTTTGTTAGCCTCCTGACAGTTCCATCTTGTGGAGGCCCGAATCGCTTCCCTAGGAATTCTGAGAATTGACAGCCTCACCAGGTTCTATGCCATCAGTTTAAACTCCCTCAGAAGAGGGGCACCTGGCTGGCTCAGGTCATGATCTCAGGGTCCTGGGATTGAGTCCTGCGTCGGGCTCTCTGCTCAGCAGGGAGACTGCTTCCTCCTCTCTCTGCCTGCCTCTTTGCTTGCTTGTGATCTGTCTCTATCAAATAAATAAATAAAATCTTAAAAAAGAATAGGAGGTTTCCTCCTCTATGGCTCCATTAGCAATGGATTTATCAATCCTCTACATTTTCCTACCTATTAGTAAAAATGACAACAGAAATCCCTCTCTCATACGCCATTTCATTTTTTTTTCCCCGTACACCATTTCTATGTTATTTTAGTTTGAATTTCTTTGAGTGTAACTCAGGTGATCCATACTTTTAAAAAGCCATTTGTCATTTATATTTCTTCTTAAAAATTTTTTTATTAACCTAATTGGCACACGATGTTACATTAGTTTTAGGTGTACACCATACTGATTTGACAAGTTTTTTTCTGATATGTTATTAGATGGTCTCTTTCTAAATGATTTAATTGGAACTGTTTGCATATTAGGTGTATTCTTTTTTTGTTAAACAGTAATTCATTTTGCAAATATTTACTGAGTATATTGATGTTGCTCTAAGCACTGAGGATAGGGCGTTTGGCAGGTATGTTCTTTTTGTCTGTCACTTTTTAAAAATTTGCTTTTTTGCCTCATTTTCATGGAGTCTACTCTAACAGTATTTTCCTTTATACTTGTGACAGTAATGTGTTTGGGAGAAACTTCCCGTTTTAAAGATGGTAGAAGTAAGACCCAGTGCATCGAAGTGACTTGTGCATGGTTGTGTAGCTCTCCAGTGCAGAGCCAGAAGCTGGAACCTAGGTCTTCTATAATTAGGCAGAGTGCTTTATTTTAAATGTAATACTTAGAAAAGAATTTATATAACATACAGGTCTAGATTAAAGAGTAATGATAAGGTACAGTATTGAACACCCAACTTAAGAAACATCATATGGTGCATATTTTAGCTCTCCTGTAACCCCTTCTGCAGTGACTCCCCACCGTTTCTGCCTCAGAGTAACTATTACTCTGAACTGTGGATTAAATGGTCTCTTGTTTCTCTTTATATTTTTAAATCACATTTTATATCTCTCTAAACAGCCTCTTGTTGAGTTTTCCTGTTTAGGGCTCTACCTGTACAGCCTCTGTTGCAACTGGCTTATTTCGTTAAGCTCACTGGAGATTGCACCATGTTGATGTGTTTGAGTTGGTACCTGAGTCATTCATTTCTCATAGCTGTACAATATCCCTGCGTCAGAATTTAGGTCAGTTTATCCATTTTACTGTTGGTGGCTAACTGGAATGTTCCCAGGTTGTGTTTTTCTGTTATAGACAGAGCCAAGAGTATATTACCGTGGGCATGGGTCCTAATGCATGGGCAAGAGTTTTCTATGGTATGTGTAATTACAATGACAGAATCGTAGGTATCCTTTTGTTCAACTTGGTAAGGCCGGAGTTCTCTAGAATGGTTGTACCAGTTTGTACTTCCGCAGTGTATGAACATGCCTATAGTGTCACACCTTCCCCAGAACTTGGTATCGTCTCACTTTAATTTTTGCCAGTCTAATCAGTCATGTTCAGCAGTATCCCATTGTGATTTTAGTAAGGATTTCCCTCATGCCTAATGACATGAAGCATCTTTTTTATATATTTAGGGGCCATTTATATTTTCTTTCCTTAAATATCTAGTTTATCTCAGTTCTGTGAAATGACCCGTTTCCACTGGGTAGTTGCATTTATAAATTCAGTATAGCATAAATATATATATGTCTAATCTACTTAACCTTTGCTGTTATCTTATGAGATTTTATTGATAATTTGTATTGCCCTTATTTCAGGATTGGCTTTATTGCGGTGTAATTTACAGCAGGAAAGTAGACCTTTCTTAGGTGTACCATTTGGTGAATATTGAAAAGTGTATGCAGGGACTCTGGGTGGCTCAGTTAAGCCTCTGACTCTTGATTGCAGCTCAGGTCTTGATCACGGCTGTGAGTTCAAGCCCTGTGTTGGGCTCCACGTTGGGCATGGAGCCTACTTAAAAAAAACATGTATGCAGTCATGTGACCACCATCGTAATAAAGAGCCCTAATATTTTCTTCATCTCAGAAATTCTCTTTGTACCCCTTTGTGGTCAGTCCTTCCCTCTTCTCTCCCTAGCCCCTGGCAACCACTGATTTTTGTTCAAAGAATTTTGCTTTTATCGGAATGCCATACAGGTGGAGTATGTGGTGTTTTGGCCATCTTCTTTCACTGAGCATAACGCTCATGAGATCCAGTCCTGTTGTTTGCATGTGTCAGCCACTCATTCCTTTTTACTGCTGAGTATTATTTTGTTGAGTGGATGTGCCATGGTTTGCTTTCCGTTCACCAGTAGGTAGACATGTGGGTTGTTTCCAGCCTGGTTATTACAGATAAAGCTGCTATTAACACATACAAGTATTTCTGTGGACATTTTTTTTTTTCATTTATGTTGGGTAAAGAAGTGTGGTGTATGTTTAAATTTCTAAGAAACTGCCCAATTTTGCCAACTGGTGGTTCTTCCAAAGCGTTTCATTCCTGTCAGCATTGTATGAGAGTCCCAGTTGGTTAATATCCTTGCTAGTACTTTGTATTTGTATTTCTTTTAAAAGGTTTTATTTATCAGACAGAGATCACAAGCAGGCAGAGAGGCAGGCAGAGAGAGAGGAGGAAGCAGGCTCCCCGCTGAGCAGAGAGCCCGATGCGGGGCTCGATCCCAAGATGCTCGGACCATGACCTAAGCCGAAGGCAGAGGCCTTAACCCTCTGAACCACCCAGGGGCCCCTGTATTTTTATTTTAAAAATTTTACCATTTCTAGTAGGTGTGAAATAGTTATTTCACTGTACTTGACTTTGTATTTCCTTAGCAATTAATGATTTACTGGAGTATCTGTTAAAATTTTTTGCCCATTTTCTTAATAGGGTTGTTTGCCTTATGACTGAGTCAGAAGATTTCTTTATTCTGGATACAGATTCTTCATCAGATATGTGTTTTGAAAATGTCTTTTCCTAATCTGTGACTTGATTTTCATTTTCTAAGAGTCTCCTAAGAAGTGGAAATTTTAAAATGATGGCATTCTATTGCCATTTGTAATTTTTTTTAAGTTTAGGGTTAGTGCTTTCTGTGTTTTATATAAGAAATATTCACTTGACCCATTGCTTCTTGAGAGGATATTTTTACCCTTCAGGAGAAAATTGGCCATGTCTGTAGACATTTCTGATTGTCACACTGGAGAGGTTACTGTCATCTAGAGTGAAGAGTCCAGAGATGCTACTAAATGTCCTATAATACACAGGACGGCCCCCCACAACCCACCCCAAAATGTTAATAGTGCTGAGTCAAAGAAACCTGTGCCTACACCAAGGTCACAGAATTTTTATTCTAAAGTTTTACTTTATTTTTTTAAAGATTTTATTTATTTGAGAGAGAATGAGAGAGAACATGAGAGTGGGGTGAGGGGCAGAGGGAGAAGCAGACTCCCCACTGAGCAGGGAGCCCGATGTGGGGGTTGATGCCAGGACCCTGGGACAATGACCTGAGCTGAAGGCAGACGCTTAACGGACTGAGTCCCCCAGGCCCCCCTGTTCTAAGGTTTTAAAATAGTCTTAAGTTTTGCATTTAAGTATATATATCGTTGATTTTAGTTTATATTATGAGACGTGGATCAAGAACTGAAGTTCTTTTTTTTTCCACTTTAAGAAAGCCTCCTGAGATTTTGAAATTTGAGAGGAATTGAAATCTTAACAATATTTTTTTCCTACCCATGAACATCGCATATCTCTCCATTTACTTAGGCCTTCTTTAATTTCTTTCTTTAATGATAATGTAGTGTTTAGTATAAACTTCTTACATATATTTTTTTAGATGTACCCCCATGTATTTCAACTTTGATGCTATGGTAAGTGACAAACATTTTCATTTTTTATTGGTAGTATATGAAACTGCAGTTGGTTTTTGTGTATCAACTTTGATTCATGTGATTTTGCTATCATTTTTCTTCCAGTACTTTTTTAGGTAGTTTTTTTTTCTTTTTTAATTTTTAGCATACAACACATGCATGTTGACTGTGAACAAAGAATTTTATTTCTTTTTGTTAATTTTCTATTTTTAAATTTTTTCTTGCCTTATAATGCTGCCTATAAATGCCAATATAATATTTAATAAGGTGCTGAGAGGAGATACTATTTCTTGTTATTGATTCGAGAGGGAAATTTGCCATTTACCATTAATGGTATTATTAGTAGCTCTTTCATAGATACTCTTGAGAAAGTTGAGTTGTACTTTTAGTTTGCTGAGAATTTATATAAACCTATGATTTTTTCCTTTTTAACCTGTTCATTTGGTGCATTATATTGTTTAATTTTCAGTTTTTGACCCAACCTTGTTTTTTATTTTATTTTTAATTTTAATTCCAGTATGGTTAACATACAGTGTTATATTAGCTTCAAAGGTATAGTGTAGTGATTCTGCAGTTCCATGTATTACTCAGTGCTCATCAAGATGAGTGGACTCGGGGCGCCTGGGTGGCTCAGTGAGTTAAGCCTTTGCCTTCAGCTCAGGTCATGATCCCAGGGTCCTGGGATCGAGCCCTGCATCGGGCTCTCTGCTCAGCAGGGATCCTGCTTCCTTTTCTCTCTCTGCCTACTTGTGATCTCTGTCAAATAAGTAAATAAAATCTTAAAAAAAAATATGAGTGGACTCTTCTGAGAAAAACTCCATTTAGTTGGAATATATTTGCACCATGTTTATGAGGAATAACGATTTATGGCTTCGTTTTTTTTTTTTGCAGTATATCTATTTTTAAAGGTTTGTTGATTTGAGAGAGAGGAACAGATGTAGTGGGAGAGAGAAACTTAAGCAGACCCTGCACTGGGTGCAGTGCCTGATGCAGGGCTCGATCCCACCACTCTTGAGATAGTGACCTGAGCTGAAACCAAGAGTCAGGCCATTAAGCAACGGCACCAGCCAGGCACCCCTTCTTGCAATATCTTTATATAGTTTTGGTATTAGCATAATGCTAGCTTCAGAAAATGAATTGGGAAGTGTTTTTATATCATGGTAGTCTTGCTAAGGCCCTTCCTCTTCCCAAGACCTTCATATCCTAATGAATCATAATCCATATTCACATCCTGGAACTTGAGAACAATACCTTATATGGCAAAGACTTTGTAGATATGATTGATTATGTTAGGGGTCTCTAGATGAGGAGACTGTACTGGATTACCTGGGTGGGGCCTCAGTGCCATCACAAGCAGGTTTGTAAGTGAGGGGGAGGAGGAGATTGCAAAGAGAGAGGTCATGGGACAGAAACAGAGGCACAAAGAGAAAATGCTGCACTAATGTCTTTGAAGACAGAGGAAAGGGTCACAGTGTCAGGAATGAAAAGAATGGAACTCTAGATGCTAGAAAAGGCCAGGAAATGGATTCTTTCCTAGAGCCTCCTGTAGGAGCATCATCCTGGCAACCCACTGGTTTTGGCTCACGGAAACTGATTTCATACTTCTTGAACTTCAGAACTACATAAAAGAATTAATTTGTGTGGTTGTTTTAAGCCACCTAATTTGTGGTAATTTGGTATAGCAGTCATAAGGAATTAATGCATATTACCTCTCTTATTCTTACCTTTTTTGGGTCTATATTGTTTCTTTATTTTAGTTCCAATTTTTCACTTGAAATTTTTCCTTCTGAAGATCTTTAATATTTCTTGTATTTTGGCCGATCCATAAGCAATAACTTTTTGAGCTTTTATTTTTATGAAAAAAAAAAGTTTTTCTATTTCCTTTTATTTTGGAAAAGTTTTTTTTGTTTTGTTTTGTTTGTTTTTGTTTGTTATTTTAATCCCCTGAGTTTGGAATTCTAGGTTGGCAGCCTTTTTTCCTTTTAGTATGTTAAATATAATGTCTTCTGGCTGCATAATTGCTGGTAAGAACTATGCTATAATTCTTATCTTTGCTTCTCCCTCTTCGTTATTTTACTTTCTCTCTGGTTGTCCTCAGTTTTTATCAGTTTGACTATGATCTATGTAGTTGTGATGTATATATGTGTATATATCTGTCATTTCTGTATCATTTCAAAGTTCTCTGAGCTACTTGTACCGGTGACTCATTTTTTATTAATTTTTGAAAAATCCCAGCCTTTATCTCTTCTGAATATGTATTCTGCCTCATTCTGTCTTTCTGTGCTGGGACCCTGATTATATATGTGTTAGACTCTTTTGAATTATCCCACAGTTCTTGAATGCTTTGTTCTGTTTTTTTCTTTCATCGCACCCCTCTCCCCCGCTTGTTTGGTTTTGCAGAATTTTATTGGCCTTCCTTTAAATTCACTGATTATTTCATTGTCTATCCAGTTTCCCAATATGCCCACCAAGAATAATCATATTTAACATAATTTTTAAAAATTTATAGAATTTCCACTTGGCTCTTTTTAAAAAAGATTAAAAAAAATTATGTTAGAGAGACAGAGCATACATGTAAATGGGGGGTAAGAGAAGAAGGAGGGAGAGAGAGAAATCTCTTCAAGCCAATTCCCCGCTGATCACAGAGCCTGACATGGGCCTTGAACTTAGGACCCTGAGCTCATGACCTGAGGTGAAACCAAGAGGTGAACCACCCAGGTGCCCCTTGACTCTCTTTTTATAGTTTCCTTCTCCTTGTTAAAATTCCCCATCTGGTCATTTACATTTTCCTTCTTTTGCATGTGATCCTTAACATAGTAATCATATTTCTCCAAAAGTCTCTATTTAATAATTTTAGCATTGAACTCCTCTCTGAGCTTGTTTCTGCTTTATATCTTGGTAGTGGTTTTTTTTTGTTTTTGTTTTTGTTTTTTTAATTGAATGGTATTCAGCAGGTGTGGGAGAACAGCAGCGAATGAGACCAACACTATGCACATTCAGAAATGGATCTGCCTCTTTCTGTCCATGTGGAGTGCAGTGGATCTGGTCAGGAGAGGGTTTTGATCTCCAAGCAGCAGGCTTCCATTTCCTCCAGTGGTGGTGGCTATTGTCATGCAGGTGGCTGAGAGTCTACCAGGAAGGGCTGCGGGGGGGCGGGGGGGGGGGCTGGGGGGGGCGAGTGCTCAGTGTTCCCGCCCCTCCACCCGGAGCCCTCTCCAGCATGTCTGCCTTCAGAGGACCTAAGGCTCGGCACACTGTTTCCCTCCCCAGGGATAGACGATTTTTGCATCTACCCTTATCTCAGAAACACAGGTACTATCCAGGGTTCCAAGGGAACCACAGCAGTGGGAGGTTTTGCTTTGTAGGAGAGAATCCTAAGAAGCTGGTGGTATTTTTCTTGTCCATCAGCAGCAACTGACCTTCCACCTGCCTGTGCCACTGTGTGTGCCTATAGGGGGAGCTCTTCTCACTTTCCTGCTCTACCACTGATCCAAACGGAAGAGGATGCCAGTTAGTGTGAGCTCCCCTTGTATTCCATGGATTCTAGTTCACACACTATCCCGCACATGGCTTTCAGGAATCTCATAAAATTTTACTTTCTAATGAAGCATCCCCCTCTTTCCTTCTGTACTCCAAGAAAGGGGAACAGTTTGTGTATCTGTCCTTACAGGGACTTACCACTATGGAGTTCAGTTCACTTGTCTGCTTTCTCATTTTAACTTCTGATAGGCTCAAGGAAAGTTACAATGAATGGATTATTTAGCTTTTTGTTAAGGGTAGGATGGGAGCAGTATTCTCCAGTGGCTTTCCGCATGTTTTCTTGAGCAGTTTTTAAAAGTAGTTTATTATTTTTTCTACTGGTGGGTCTCCTCACCCTTGGGCTCTGCACTGAACATCTTTCTCTCTATTGACTTTTTAGTTTCAATTATTAGACTTTTCACTTCTAGAAATTTATTTCTACATCCGTGTTTCTGCTTTTATAGCCTTATTCTTTGCTCATATCTCAAATTTATTTTCTTCCTTGATGTTCTGGGTAGTTATTTTATGTGGTTTCCATAAGTTTAGTATCTCAAGTCTCCCTTATTCTCAGTCTCCTTTCTGTTGCCTCTCACTTGTGGGGCTTTGTTTCCTGGTTTGTTCTGTGATTTTTGACAATAAGTCACTCACGATACTTGGAGTTTTATCGGTGGAAGGTCTTCAAGGCTTGAACTGATGTTGCTTAATTTAAGAAAGCATTCGTATTGACTTCTGCTAGTCAGGCGAGGATACCAGCAAATTGAGATGACTGCATTACTTGCCTCAGATTTGCGGGCCACGTATGGATATAGATTATGAATTCAAATGTATGTGAAAATTTTCTTATAGGTGTGTATCCATGGGGAAGACTTGAGATAACACATTGTTCATGCTCTCCTTTTCTGTGAATTGAGAGTGAAGACTTTTGGAGTCTCAACTTTATCCAAGAATTTCCTATTGGATGTCTCGCCGTGGGCATGCTTCACTTCCCCCCAGTCTCCTGCAGGCTTCAAAGCAGAAGTTCAAGGTATCCAAGGCTTGGTAGAAACCCTCTGGGAGAAAGTTTGCTTTGATGTTCGCTTATGTTACAAAGTTTTTTGTTGTTGTTGTTTTTTTTGTCTTACTCTGTTTTTGGCAGCTACAGATTTCTTCTTTTCAGAGCGGTTCAGCAATGCGTTAAAAATGACTTTTGAAACAAATATTTTATTTTAGCATTTGGTGGTTTTGTTCAGGGGATTGTTCAGAATATTTAGTCTATTATTCGACTGGAAATGGAGGTTCTCACTCCTTGAACTTTTCACTTTACGTGCTACTTCTTTCTATTACAAAGGAAAATGAAAGTCTGGGTTTTTTGTTTACTATAATGGATAAGATGAATTTGAATGTCTATTTGTGAATCTGAAATAACTTGTCTGCTCTCCTATATTTAGAATTGACATTACTCCTGCTGAAAGAATGTTCTTTCTTTTCTGACTCTTGGAACACTTTTTTTTTTTTTCCTAGCAGAAAGTAAAAATTTTAATGAAGTATTTTGGAATTTCTGAATTTAGAATCCGACGAAGGGACTGGGTTTTCTCCAGTGCTTTTTCTTTTCTTTCTTTTCTTTGACATCATGACTATCATCAGAACAGTGTTTGTTTTGTTGCCTTTAAGATGACTGATTTGCTCAGAGGCACCTCCTGGGTCTGATTTCAGCCATCCACATCCAACATCAACACCAGAAACCTCAAAAAGATATGTTATTTAATCTCTCCCTGTTGTTCTGCCCTGGGAGCCTTGCTTCAGGGAACTCCAGCTGTGGGAGGAACTCTTTGTTCCATTCCAGCTGGTAGAGATTCTTCTGGTCCCCAGTGAAGTGTCTAAATTGTAACTTATAGGGCAGGTGTATTTAGTGTGACTGGGACAGTGAATGATTCTCAGCATAGCTGGTCAGTGTTCCCCAGGCTCTCAGAAAGCCAGGACAGAGAGAGGAGTAGAGCCTGGAGATGGATCTTAGCTGTTCTTCTGTAATTAATGTTCATGAACCTACTGGGACCCTTCATTCCACTCGGGCAGAGGTGAGTGGTGAGTATGCTGATAGCAGGAACTCCCTCTCGCTCCAAAACAAAACATGCACAGTCACACTGCAAGGCTGACTTACAGAATGCTGACAGTATTAGAAGACTCTTTTTCTTAGAAGTAGGGAGGGACTGGACTAAGGTGGAGGCAAGCCAATGCCGTTGGTACATTTTCCAGTTTGTTTGCTGTGGTTTTCTATATCCCTATCCTCCCAAACAAAGCTGTAAAAAAAGGAAGTAGTTTGGCCAGACAGGCTTGTGTAAGCATGAGCGTCTTGAGGTCAGAGCTGAGAGATTACTCCGCCGTTTCTAGTCACGGGAGACATCCAGGAGCATGGCTGAGTCACTGAGCATAACTGCCCAAAATGTGATAATTAAAACACGCCCATAGCCACCTTGGTAATGATCTTGCGATGGAGTTCTCGCCTCAAGCTGGTGTGTGCAGTGTTGCCTTTCCCCAGCAACAGAGGAGAGCATTAGGAGCTCGCACGCCACAACTCAGAGGGAATCAGCAGTACCCCAGTGTTCTCTGTGTACCTTCCCTGCAGCTGATTTTCTGTGGCTCATTGAACGTTGAGTCCAGGTGGCAGCTGTGCATTCTGACATCCCAGAGTTTTACAGGGCAAGGCTGTCCTCAGCACGTAGCGATGCGCATCTGGGTTGGTAGTGGCTATTCACGAAACTGACAGGGTAAAACCCTAATTAGAAAGACCAGCAGGGCTCCCTGCACCCCAGGATGCTTCGAGAGAGCTGTCACCGTCTCCCCTCGGGTAGGATCACTGGAGTGGAACACGGAGCAAAACACATTTTGTCCAACGTTCAACATAAATAACTGCCGTCATTAGCAGTGTGATGAGTGAGAGGAGGACCCGCACATCGACAAGACAAGGACATAGGCATGGTGCTCGTGATGAGTGATGCTGAGAACTTCCAGCTGCTGGGGAAGCAGTTCTCAGCTTCTGGAAGATGCTCGTGGAGACTCGTCCTGTCGAATGGCTAGGCCCCTTGGTTTTCAGCTAAATGAAGCTTAATTTGAGGTGTTGCAACCACTTTGGGATAGGAAAGGGATTGAAGGGCACAGGAATTCAAATCACAATTCATTTCAATATTTTGCAGGGGATTTTCATTTTTTGGAAGCTCAGTGATTTGGTTTTTAAAATGGAGCATTGTGAGCAACTACCTTTGCTTAGGTATGAAGTGCAACCCTGTTTATTAGGATTCTGAGTTCTCTCAAGAATTCGTATATGCAGAATTGTACTCTGAGTATACTTGTGCAAACAGCACTTATTTTTATAATCAGAAAGAAATATAGCCTGATTATATGGTTGTTTCTTAAGTTGTTGTGAAAACCAAGAGTCCTTATCTTAATTTCTTTTTGATCCATAACAATTCCTGATTCACAAGGAAGGAAAGTAGAATAGAAACTGCCCTTCTTTGAAGGAAGCTGTGATGTAATGATTTGGTGGGCAACTTACATGGTTTAATTAAGCACTCTGATTGAATCAATATGTATCCAAGAGTTCAGCCCGACAATCAGCTTAATCTCATTAAATGCTGTTCAGGCCCCAATAATTGATTAATAATACATTATCATTTATGAATTATTGACTTCAAGTTATTATAATTGTGCCTGCTTTGTTCACAGCACCTGCTGCCACATGTTAATTATGAAATGCTCTAGCACTTTTCTTTGAATAACTTTAGAGAGAAAGCTGATGGGGTTTTTAATGAAGTAAGATTATCTTTAGTTTAGAGCTGGTCAGAATGAGGTAGGCGTTCTCAACTCTGTATTATTTAATAAAAGGGAACAGGCATTTGACTTTTTAAGAATTGGGGCTGTAACAATTAAAAGGCAGAGCTGGAGGGCCCCATGCCAGAGTTGAGCTTTTCTAATGAGGTAGGTGATGTCGCAGCTGTAAGCCGGGGGATTCTGCTTACTGAGCGGGATGGTGCCAAACCAGTAGGGAATGGGGTAGGCCCTAAAGGAGATGTATGCTCCCATTGTCACTTGCCTGGGGGAAAGGTAGGTCCTCAGAGAGGGAAATAAAATAGGCAACGTGCAAGATGAGCCTCCTGCCTTGCGGGAGGAACAACTCTTTGGAACTTCTAACATCAAGGAAATGTATCAGTCAGTCACCACTGGGGTTGACGTTGGAGAAGACCTTCTCTTTCCGCTGAGATTATGCCAAAAAGTTAGTCTAAGGACACCTATTTTGTGCCACTAACTGGGTCAGACAGTGGATATGCAGATATTATTCCTGTCCCTCTGGAGTTTAGTGCATCTTTGAGGTTTGTATATGCCCAAAGGTATTTGGGGATTCTGGTGGAATCGTTGGACTGCTGTTGGTTAGGGACGGGAAGCATGGGAACTATTCAGGAAAATGCCCTTTAGAGGGGCCTTGGTTTGATAAAGAGGAATTATCCCACCTAAACCAGGTTGGTTTTCACATGTTACTTCCCATTCTAGCTCCATTTGGTTATTTTTTCTGGTGAGTAAAATCTTGCCTCAGAGACCCTGCCTGGTGTCAGCTGCACCACAGAGGCCAGAACAGGAGTAGCTGGGCATGAGTCCATCCTTGAGGTCAGGCACAGGGATCCCAAGGCCAACCCGGTGATGGTAGCACAGAGGATTCACATTTCGTGGAGGGTGAAATCTGGGGCCAGTTTGGAGAAGTCCCATTGTCCCTTCCTACATAGTGAGTCTCTTTCCAAAGTCTTTGTGGAAGGACCGGACTGGGTTTGGTTGGAGACTCCCTGGGATGTGTCGTCGTCACCACTCTGGTTCTTCCCACCGTGGGAGCTTTTCACTCCAGGATGAATGGGGGGGGGGGCTCCTGCTTGAAGAGCGACTGGCTCCCTGAGAGACTGCTTCCCCAGTAGGACCCCTCTTTGGTCTCCAGCACCTGGCCCGGAGACCAGGAGAGAGAGAAATAAGGTCTAATCTTTAAGCTCCATCTGTGTGTGTGTGTGTGTGTGTGTGTGTGTGTGTGTGAATTCCATAAAAACTGCACGTTGTCAAGTGTGTATCTCCAGGAAAGAAGACATTTTGACAAAGTTAGAGATAAAGCCTAGGTTTGTCATCAGTCTTGGGTTAGAATCTTGGACTCTCTTCATGGATTTTGGGAAGTGACTTACACCCTCTCTGAGCTTCCACCTCCTGTTCTGTAAAATGGGGGTATTATCATCCTCACAACGTTGTGCTGAGGATTAGCACAGTAAGGTCAATTTTCTGAACAGGGCGTCTGAGAGAAGGTCCTTGTTAAACAGCTCACATAAATATTCTCTCACTCTGTCCTCCTTGTCTATCGGAAGCGGATGTAATCGTCCATTTTTGGTGCCATTTTCACACCCCAGTTAACCCACAGCCTTCTAAATTGAGGGGCGCAGGGTGAGATGCAAGTGGAGCGATAAGCTGTCCGAAGGTAATGCCAAGAGCTACAGCTCAAGCACAGGTGTTTGAGTCATTTTGACCAGCATGCAGATTTGGACTTTCCCTCACGGTAGCTGGGTAGGCTGCTGTGAAAACACTGGTCACTGGGCAACCTCTGGTCTGAACCAGCCTCAGTTTCTTCATCTGTGATGTGACATCAGGAATATTTTTTCCTGTGACTGTGGCAAAGCTTAAAAAATTCCATGCATATAAAGCACCATGCTGGGTACGTAGTAGGTGCTCAGTAAAAATTAGTACTCAACCCCCCCTTATTCATCTTGTATGGGCGTACTACAGCTAGTATATATCTCCAAAATGACATTGGTTAAAGAGGAGAACAGAACATTTCCTGTTTGTTAGCTCAGAACAGTACCTGTGGGCAGGTAGTTGCAAGAATTATACAACATCCTATCTCGAACAGCCTGAAGCTCCCCAAGGTGAGGGTGAGTCTCTTTTCCATACACCAAGTTAAGGAACACCTTTGGGCAGAGACTGAAGAATTTTGTCTTATTCTTGTTGTCCAAATGAACCCAAATGTATCTTATCTTAGCATAAATGATAGATTTCCTTGTATCCCTTACCCCTTTCCTCGTACCTAGCTTGTCTACCATGGGTGTACCTATGGTGAGTGCCTGAGAGGGTCCGTTTATGGCAGTGGAGAGAGTTTAGACAGAACTGCAGGGAGATATGTCCTGATAACACGGATTGTGTGAAAGCAGTCTCTTAGTAGAGTCAACTGCTGTTTCTGACGGAAGAGAATCTCAGTTCATCTTTGGTGTGAAGAAGTCCTCCAGAGACCTCACATAGTTCCCTAGAACTTTTATTTTCTGAGTTGTGCTTGGTTCATTTTGGCTAGGATTCTCTCTCTCTCTCTCTCTCTCTCTCTCACACAGTTATGCCAGGTAAGTACATGCATTCATGGTGCAAGTGAAAGGCGCACACAGTAAACATAGGGATGAAGAGAGTGGGCTCTGAAGCCTGACTGCCCTGGTTCTCATACCAAGTTGGCCATTTTGTGATTGGAGTGTTTGCCTTACAGGAAGTAATCCTGCTTTGAACGATTTGGCAGTTGGCGGGTCCCTTGACTTTCTGCAGGCTGATACGCTCTTCCTGTCTGACTGGATTGTATCTGTAAATAGAGAGCATGTTCCTGGAAAGGAGGTAACGGGTTGGAGGATGTAGTGATGGCGCCATCACATTTTCTGTCTCGTCCTGATTCGTACCTTCCTTTACCATGTTGCTAGGACCAGTCTGAGCTCTACTTTGTGAATCTCAAAATTTGGCCAAGTCACGGCGTGTCCTTCTCCCCTATCTTAGTTGGGTATGGGTCCTGATCTCTGGCTTCCTTTTCTTCCCTCCAAGAGATGAAGGTCCTTGCCAGAACAATGCAATCTTGAGAGAAGAAAGTTTCTCAGGTACGATGGTGGTGGATGCTTACAGTGGGACTTTGAGGGCTGTGAGCTGTCCTGTGGACAGACAGACGATGTCGGCCTCCCCAGCTGCCAATCTTCGAACTTCCCTGTTGCCATATTCAGTCACAACACACATAAACATGCACTTTGGTGCCTCCTGCCTCTCACCTGTTTCCCACTTCCCCTTCCTCTCAGGTCTTTCTATCCAAGGAGATGCACATGAATTCAGGCTCTTAGTACTTTTCGTAAAGGAAGTCTCCACAAAAACCTTAAGTCAACCTAATCTCTAGCTCACGTGTTTCCATAGCAGCTGGTCTTGATGTCACAAACAGAAGTGATGACCTGAGGTGGGAATTAGGTAGCAAGGGAGGTGGGCTTTTGGGAAAAAGAAAAAAGAAAAAGGAAAACCATATCCTTTCCACACAGACTTCCTGGGTAATAAAGAATAAGGGGAAGAGAGAAACAAAGAAGCAATGAAAAAGAAGAATCATTTCCAGACCACATCAGAGAAATTAGGGGTGGAAATCAGCAATCCTTGTGAGCAGTATTTGTTTCCTTCCAGGCATTAATCTGCACAACTCTCTCAGGGTGATGAACTATGAGTAAGATGAGGAAAACTCCCACCGGTTGAGGAACTTGCCAGGCCCGTGGAGCACAAGGGCTAGCTTTGAGAGAAAGGTTGAGTTAGTATTCACAGTGAAATAGGGCAGGATGGACACACTTTTTCTATAAAGGGTCAGATAGTAAATATTATAGGCTTTGTGGGCCAGATGGTCTCTGCCTCAACTACTCAGCTTTGACTTTGTGAAACAAAAGCAGCTATAGCTAATACATACATGAATGGCCGTAGTTGTGTTCCAATAAAACTTTATAAAATTGGAGGTGGGCTGGATTTGTGCCAAGAAGTTCTTGAAATAGGTTATAGAGTATAAACACATTTGAGTGAAAAGATCCTTGATGGTAGTGTTGACAGGGACTTCCTGGTTTAGGTATTACGGTACCATGGGTGAATAGAGGGGTTCTAACTTCTCCATGTAGTCAGACAAATATTTGTTGTGGGTCTGCTTCATGAACTATTCTGTTCTGGGCATTTGGAATCCAGCAGTGCACACATTCTCTATCATCAAAGGTTTCATCTTATCATTAGCTGTGCTAGCTTGGGCAAACCATTGAATCAACATTACCCCAGTTTTCTCATTTGGAAATATAATTTTTTAAAAATCATGAGCCATATTATATATACAATCCAATCTATAATATGTGTATATTGAGTATTAATAAAATAACCACCCATTTGCCCACCACCCGTGTTAAAAGAATATAGAAAGTTACCAGTATCTTTGAAGTCCTCTGTGTGTCTTTCCCTAGTCTTATCCTTCTTTTTCTCTCAGAGTCTAGTGTTAATTATTTCTTTGCCTTATTTATAGTTTAACTGCATATATTTCATTAAAAAATATATAGCTTCATTTTGCCTCTTTGATGTTTTAATTGTTGGAGTACTCTTCTTGAACATTTATCTTTTACTTAAGTGTTTGGCCTTTCATCCACATAGATATGTGTAGTTCTTGATAAAACCTGGGGCCCAAAGATCACTGGGGCCAGACCCATAGCCACCCAGTGCTAGATGGAGAAACTTGCTGTAGCAGGAGAGAGTGGAGAATCATTTTGAAAGGGAAGTAGTAGGAAGGTATTTTTAGGGTTTGGAGGCTGGCTTTGGTCATTGATTATCTTGGCAGGGATTGGTCAGAATTGGTAAGCCACGTTGCTAGAATAGTCAGAGATTAGAGCTTTAGAACATACTGAGTTCATGTAGAGATTCTCTTAGATCATTTTGTATGTGGTTTTATCTTGGAGTATATAGATCCAGATAAAATGATATGAAAAAGAGTTTGAGCTAGTATGATCTATGATGCACATTATGGCTCAGTTGCCCACAGCTTATCTCTCTTGTGAGTGAGGGTGCCTTCTGCAAGTTGTGGTTTCTTTCTTTGTTTCATTTTTTTCTTGGTGAAGTCACAATTTATTTATTTCTGTGTTTTAGCTTTTATTATCTCATGTTTTTAATACATTGACTTGGACTTTCAGAACAATGTTTAGTAGAAACGGCGATGGTGAGCATTTTTTTATTGTTCTTGATCTTAAAAGAAATGCTTTCAACATTTCATCATTAAGTATGACATTTACTGAAGAGTGTGTGTGTTTCATTTATGAAGTTAAGAAATTGCCTTTCTGTTCCTCATTTGCTAAAGGATTTTTAATATGAATAGATGTTGAATTGTATTTGATGCTTCATTCCACATCTGTTGTAATTATCAGATTGTTTTTCCCCTTTAATCTGTTATTGAGATAAATCACATTAATTGATTTTCTAATATTAAACTAAACTTGCAATCCTGGGATAAATCCATTTGTCATAACATATTATCTTTCTTATACATTGCTTGATTAAATTTGCTCTTATTTTATTTAGGATTTCCGTATTTGTCCATGGTTGCAAGAGGCTTGTAATTTTCCTCTCTTTTGCTGTCCTTGTTTTTTGTTATCTAGGCTGTGTTTGTCCCTTAAAGTGAGGTGAGGGCATATTCTTTTTTGTTTATTTGTTTTTTTCTGTTCTCTGGAAGAGTTCATATAACATTAGAATGATATCTTTCCTATACATTTGGGGAGATTTTTTTCTCTGGATTTCCCCTACATTATGGTGCTTTCTTGTTAGGAGTTTGTAACCTACTGATACAGTTCTTTTAATGATTCAGTAATTTCTTTTGGCTTCCCTATTTCTTTCTGATACAGGTTGGATAAGTTATCTTTTGTTTCCCTGTAATGTATCTATTTAATCTAAAATTTTTTAAATTGCTGGCATAACTGTGATTATATGTCCTTTTATTTACTCTCTTTAAAAGTTTCAGTTTGGGGGCGCCTGGGTGGCTCAGTGGGTTAGGGCCTCTGCTTTCGGCTCAGGTCATGATCCCAGGGTCCTGGGATCGGGCCCCGCATCAGGCTTTCTGCTCCTCGGAGAGCCTGCTTTCCTCTCTCTCCCTGCCTGCCTCTCTTGCCTACTTGTGGTCTCTGTCTGTCAAATAAATAAATAAAATCTTTAAAAAAAAAAAGTTTCAGTTTGTCTAATTATGACTTTATTTTCATTGTTAACATTGTTTATATCATAGTCTTTAATGCTTTTTCAAATACCAAATGCATTTACAAGCATTTAAGGCAATCCATTTCCTTTTAAGGACCACTTAAGCTCTAAACTACTGGCATTTCTATGTGGTATTTTCATTTCCTGTTAGTTCTAAAGTTTTTCTAATATCTACTATTATTCATTTTCTTACTCATGGGTTGCTTAGTAGTTTGTTGTAAATTTTCATATAGATGGTGTTTGTCTAGTTATTTATTTGATACTAATATTAAATTAACTTTATTATGAATATAGAATGTCATTTGCTTGTCACTCAACATTTAATAATTGTTGGGACTGTCTTTATGGCTTGGTATATTGGGTGAGTTTTGTAAATATCTACATGAAAGTAATGTGTGTATATTTCAACTATTAGATACATCATTTATATATATATATATAACACATAACATACATTATATATAATACATATATACTATTTTATATATAATACATATATATTTCCAACATATATTTATGTATTTGAATCTCCTATATCATGAATAACTTATTTTTTGATTGATTGACCAATAATATTTAAGAGAAGTGTGTTAAGATTTCCCATTATAGTAACAAAGTTGTTAATCTTTCCTTGTTTAGCTAACAGATTCTGCTTTATCTATTTTTGAGGCTATGTTGTTAGTTGCATATAAATTTATAATTGTATTGTATTTTCTAATTAACTGAAACATTGGTCATTATGTTAATCTTCTTTATCTTAAGTGCCTCAAAAAGAATTTTGTCTGTGGGCTCCTGGGTGGCTCAGTTGGTTAAGTATCTGCCTTTGGCTCAGGTAATGATCCCAGGGTCCTGGGATTGAGCCCCACATTGGGCTTCTTGCTCAGCAGGAAGCCTGCTTTTCCTCTGCCTTCTGCTCCCCTTGCTTGTGCGCTCTCTCTCTCTCTGTCAAATAAATAAATTAAAAATAAAATAGTTTTGTCTGATATTAATAACTTTACTTTAAATTTTCTTCAGGTTTGTATTTGATTGGTTTATCTATTTCCAATAGTATATATATCTGGAAAACTAATTTTTTGTCAGTTGCTTCTGCTGGTTTTCATAGGTAGTACCTCACGTCTAGGATGCTTTATGACTATTGATTGTAAGATGTCCGTTTACTTGGAACGGCATCTGAGGGACCCGTTGTAGTTTGAGTTGAGGTTCCTCCTGAGAGCATCTTCCAGTCACCCATAGCAGCACTCTCAACATGGATATACCCTAAATTAAATTCTTCCCTTGAGGGCTTTCAAACCACATAGGTATGGTTTGGGACTGAAAAAATCAGTTATACATGGATAGTTTTTCAGAGTAGCCCCAGAATCAAGTAATTTTTCTTGTTCTTCCCTTTGAGAAAGGGTTTGCTTTTAGTTCACTTCTGTATGATATGAGTAGCCCTTCGAAGTACCAGCTTTTTGTAGTGGTGTCCTGTTAAATTCCACTCATGGGCCAGACATTGGCTTCTGTCTCCTGGGCCATGTGTGTTGTCAGAGAAGAAATTCAGGTTCTTTAGAGGTTGGCAGGAATCTCTCAGGGTCAGAGATGGCCTCAACATTCACTTATTCCCAAGGTTTTCCGGTTTCATTTCACTCTGGAGCAGAGCACATTTCTTTTCTCCGTCCAGTGTGGTAATGCTTTGCATTTTATCCACCATTTCACTTGCTTCTGTGGGGAGGTTGAATGAAACTGTCTTATCTACCACATTGCCATAAATGGAAGCCTGACAAATATTTGTCATGTCTTCTTATCAGAGTGGTTGTGGGAATCAATAAAGTAATGTGTGCCAAATAGCTTTAGAAGCAATCAAATATTTGGCTTTTCCATAATGACATAGACACCTGAATAACATCAGTAATTGATGTAAAACATGTCAAGCAGGCTCCATGCTTGGGAAAAAAAATCAGTTCAATTCACTGTATTGTAAAATGACTGTATGAGCCTTGATATTGTCTATCATTATGTTGAAAAGTCATCCGATAAAGCTCCATCCATTTTTAGGAAAGGGGATCAGTTTTTTGGCAGATGATGCTAAGGATACTCTGACTAGAGACAAGGACATTTAGAAGTTAAGTAACTGTGAGTGCAAAGCCCTGCTCAGACCTTTGTGCTAACTGTGTTAGGATGTCTGGGTTTAATAGTGATACCTCTCATCCAGGTGTAAAAAAATTAATCTCCAAAAGGTCAGTGCCCTGCCTCCACCTTGCTTGGCAGCCTCTATGTTCAACACTGCCAGGGTGACCTCTGAATCTATTCCTTTTGCTTGACTGAGGTCACGGACCATGGGTGCTCAGTTTTATGTAGTATTTTGCAAACTAAATGGACATACTACTGGCCTCTCTTCATGGTGTTTCTTCTTTTTTCTTTTCAGTCTGACATGTCTTGCTTTTGGAAGGGATGTAATTTACTAGGTATTAACCTTTATTTTGCATTGTTGTACATCTTAGCACCCCAAGTAATGGGCGGCAGTGTGTGTAGAGATTTTGTGATAATTTCTACAGTGAGATGTTGCATGCATTCTAAAAAAAAATAGAGTCACAGCATGTTTCATTCGATCATTCATTTGCTAATTCAGAAACAATTAGAAGAGGGCATATTTAATTTCCAGGACTGGGCTGGATACAGTGATGATGAGGACATAGTCCTTATCTTTAAGTAATAATGTTTCCTTAAGAGGCAACACATAAATAGTATGTTTCAGTATTGCAAGCATTATGATAGAAGCTTATGCAAATTAGAGGTATTTTATATTGGGAGGAATTGAGAATGGCACATGGAAGGTAAGGGAAGAAATCAGGGGACATTTGGAAGAGGTATTGATGCTAGCATTAAGGTGTGGAATCAGCATAGCCATTCCCCAGTATAGTGGACTAGACAGAGGGCCTCCTCTAAGCTAAAGGACAATAATGAACAAAAGTCCACTGGTGTGAGGCAGCCATGTACATCTCACAGCCTGCATTCATTCATTCATTCATTCATTCACCATTCATTCAACCAATTTATACTGGGTGTATATATGTTAGGTGCCAGGGACTATAATATCAGGTATTAAATATATGGATATAATTTCTGACCTTTTGGAGATTCAGACTAAGGGGGAGCAGTCATAAACCAGTAATCAAATAAGTAAATACTCACAGGATATAGTAGTAGTTCTAAAGAAAATAGAGAGATTGAAGTGATAAGAATTAAGGTGGGGTGGTAGGAATATTGAAAAAGAAAGCCAAAGTTGGTGGCATCACGATTCCGGACTTCAAGCTCTATTACAAAGCTGTCATCATCAAGACAGTATGGTACTGGCACAAAAACAGACACATAGATCAATGGAACAGAATAGAGAGCCCAGAAATAGACCCTCAACTCTATGGTCAACTAATCTTCGATAAAGCAGGAAAGAATGT
>PISX010004377.1:0-55693 GCA_004024625.1 Mellivora capensis
TAACAAATAACACGGAGGACATGGGGAGATGGAGAGAAGAGGGAGTTGAGGGAAATTGGGGGGGAGATGAACCATGAGAGACTATGGACTCTGAAAAACAACCTGAGGGTTTTGAAGGGGCGGGGGGTGGGAGGTTGGGGGAGCCAGGTGGTGGGTATTATGGAGGCCATGCATTGCATGGAGCACTGGGTGTGTTGTAAAACTATGAATTCTGTTACGCTGAAAAGAAATGAAATAAAAAAAGAAAGAAAAATAAATTTTTTAAAAGAAAAAACTATATAAATAGATCAATAGTTGCAGATATATGATCTTTATATCTAGAAAACTCAAAAGAATCTAATTATAAGCTATTAGAATTACTACAAGAATTTTGAGGTGGTTGGATAGAGAATAAATATAAAAACTCATTAGCTTTTCTGTATATTAGTCACCAGTTCCTAGAAATTGAAAAGGGAAAAATACTGTACCCATAAATGTGATAAAGTATACAAATTTTAGAACAAGCTGAACAAGAAATTTTTTAGGAAGAGAACTAGAAAATTCTATTCACGCATATAAATTAATATCTGAATAAATGGGAATATGTACCACAAAAATGTCAACTCCTCCAAATTAATATTTATTTATATTTGTTTTCTCTTTACATTAGTTTTTTTTTTTAAGATTTTATTTGACACATAGAGAGATTGTGAGAGAGCACAAGCTAGAGGAGCTGTAGGCAGAGTGAGAGGGAGAAGCAGATTCCTTGTTGAGCAAGGGCCTGGGATTCCTGGGATCCCTGGGGTCATGACCTGAGCTGGCTGGGCATTTAACTGACTGAACCATCCAGGTGCCCCATCTTTTTTACATTATTTTTAAAAAAATTAATTCCCGGGTGTCTGGGTGGCTCCATTGATTGGGTACCTGACTCTTAATTTCAGCTCAGGTTGTGGTCTCAGTGTCCTGGGATCTAGCCCCGAGTAGGGCTCCATGTATAGCAGGGAGTCTCCTGGAGATTCACTCCCTCTGCCCCTCCTTCTCTTAAATAATGAATGAATAAATCTTAAAAAAAAATTTAATCCCAGTATAGTTAACATACAGTGTTGTATTAGTTTCAGGTATACAATACATTCAGGTGACTCAGCTGTACATTTTTCAGTGCTCATCAAGATAACTGACTACACTTAATCCTCTTCACCTAGTTCACCCAACCTCCCCCACCCTTCTGGTAATCATCTGTTTGTTCTCTATAGTTAAGAGTCTGTCTTTTGGTTTGTCTCTTTTTTCCTCTTAGTTCATTTGTTTCTTAAATTCCACATATGAGTGAAATCATAATGGTGTTTGTTTTCCTCTGATTTATTTTGCTTAGCATTATATTCTCTAGATCCATCCATGTTGCAAGTGGCAAGATTTCATTCTTTTTATGGCCATATGATATTCCATTGCCTATAACACACACACATACACACACACACCCCACATCCATTATATATACTAAAAATAAATATATATCTTTTGTGGTGCCATAAAATTTTAGGATTATTTGTTCTAGTTCTGTGAAAAATATTGTTGGTATTTTGATAGGGATTGCATTAAATGTGTAGATTACTTTGGGTAGCATGGAGAATTGGACAATATTTGTTCTTAGTACAGAATATCTTTTCATTTCTGTCATTTTCAGTTTCTTTCATCAGTGTTTTATAGTTTTCAGATATAGGTCTTTCACCTCCTTGGTTGAGTTTACTCTCCTAGGTATTTTATTATTTCTGGTGCAATTGTAAATGGGATTGTTTTTTTAATTTCTCTTTCTGTTGCTTCATTATTAGAATATAGAAATGGAACTGAATTCTGTACATTGATTTTGTATCCTACAACATTTATCATTTATTGGTTCTAATAAGTTTTTTGGTGGAGCTTGTAGGGTTTTCTATGTATAGTATCTTGTTAAAAGTTTTGCTTCTTTTTATAAATTTGGATACCTTTTATTTCTTTTTTTTTTTTAAATAGATTTTGTGTGGTTAGGACTTCCAGTACTATGTTGAATGAAAGTGGTGAGAGTGACATCCTTGTCTTATTTCTGATCTTAGGGGGCATGCTCTCAGTTTTCACCACTGAGTATAATAGCTGTGAGTTTTTCATATATGGCCTTTATATATTGAGGTTATGTTCCCTCTGAACCAACTTTGTTTAACATGGATGGATGCTGTACTTTGCCAAATGCTTTTTCTTCAGCTATTGAAATTATCTTATGGTTTTTATCCTTTGTCTTATTGATATGATGTATTTTATTTATTTATTTGATATAGAGAGCCCAAGCCCTGAGACAGAGGGTGAGGGAGAAGCAGGCTCTCTGCTGAGCAAGGAATCCAGTTCAGAGCTTGATCCCAGGAGCCTGGGATCATAATCTGAGCTGAAGGCAGCCACTTAGCTAACTGAGCCACTCAGGTGCCCCAATATATCACATTTATTGATTTACAAATATTGAGCTGTTATTGCACCTCTGGAATAAATCCCACTTGATTGTGATGAATGTTATTTTTAACGTATTGTTTGTTGGATTTGGTTTGTTACCATTTTGCTGAGAATTTTTTCATCTGTGTTTGCCAGAGAAAATGGCCTGTAGTTCTCTTTTACTACAGTGTCTTTAGCTGGTTTTGGTATCAGGGTACTTCTGGCCTTGTAGAATGAATTTAGAAATTTTTCTTCTTCTTCTATTATTTTGAATAGTTTGAGAAAAAATAGTATTAACTCCTCATTAAATGTTTGGTAGAATTCACCTGTGAAGCCATCTGGTCCTGGACATTGGTTTTTGGGGGGAGTTTTTTGATTACTGATCCAGTGTCGTTGCTGGCAATCAGTTGGTCTGTTCAAATTTTCTATTTCTTCCTGATTCAGTTTTGGGAGGTTATATGTTTCTAGAAATTTATCTATTTATTTTAGGTTGTTAAATTTTTGGCATACAATTTTCCAATTTTTTCCCTTATAATTGTTTGATTTTGTGGTGTCATTTGTTATTTTTCCTCTTTCATTTGTGACTTGTCTAAATTCTCTCTTCTTTTTAAAAAAATTTTTTTGATGAGTCTGGCTAAATATTTGTCAATTCTGTTGATCTTTTCAATGAACCAGCTCCTATTTTCATTGATCATTGATCTGTTCTATTGTTGTTTGTTTTTAGTTTCTACTTAATTTATTTATGCTCTAATCTTTACTATTTCCATCCTTCTAATGGTTTTGGGTTTTTGCTTGTTCTTCTTTTTCTAGCTTCTTTAGGTATAAAGTTATATTGTTTATTTGAGATTTTTCTTGCTTCTTGAGGTAGGTCTGTATTGGTATAAACGTCCCTCTTAGAGTGGCTCTTGTTTGATCCCAAAGATTTGGACCATTGCATTTTCATTTTCATTTGTCTCCATATATTTTTGATTTCCTCTTTGACTTCTTGGTTGACCCATTCATTGTTTAGTAGCAAGTTATTTAACCTCTGTGTATTTGTGCTCTTTCCAGATTTTTTCTTGTAGTTGATTTCTAGTTTCATATCATTTGGTCAGAACAGATGCATGGTATGACTTTGATCTTTTCGAATTTGCTGAGGTTTGTTTTGTGGCTGAATACATGATCTGTTCTGGAGAATGTTCCATGTGCACTTGAAACAAATGTGTCTTCCGCTGTTTAGGATGGAATGTTCTGAATATATCTTTTAAATCCATCTCGTTCAATGTGTCCTTCAAAGCCACTGTTTTCTTGTTGATTTTCTGTGTGGATGATCTATCCATTGATGTAAGTGGGGGTGTTAAAGTTCCCTACTATTCCCTACTATTACTGTATTATTATCACTTAGTTCCCTTATGTTGTTATTAACTGTTTTAAGTATTTGGGTGTTCCCATGTTGTGAGCAAAAGTATTTGCAATTGTTATGTCTTGTTGGATTGTTGGGTTAATGATTATATAGTGTCCTTGTTTCTTGTGTCAGTCTTTGGTTTAAACTCTATTTTGACCAACATTAGTATTGCTGCCCTTTCTTTTCACATCCATTTGCATGATAAATGCTTCTTCATCCCTTCATTTTCAGTTTGCATTTGTCTTTAGGTCTGAAATGAGTCTCCTATAGGCAGAATATAGATGGGTCTTTTTTTTTTTTAATCCATTCTACCACCCTGTGTATTTATATTGGAGCATTTAATCCATTTATAGTCACACTAATATTGACAAATATGTATTTATTGCTACTTGGTTACTTGTTTTATGGTTGTTTTTGTAGTTTTTCCTCTGTTCCTTTCTTCTCTTATACTCTTCTCTCATGCTTAATTGGCTTTCTTTAGTGATATACTTGCATTATTTTCTTGTTTGTTTTTTGCATCTGTTACTTGTTTTTGAATTGTGATTACCATTTGGTTTATGTGTAACATCATCTGCATATAACGGTTTATATTAAGTTGATGATGACTTAAATTTGTGCCCATTCTTGACTCCTCTCTACAGTTTAGGTATATGGTGTCATACTTTACATCTTTTTGTTTTGTGAGTCCCTTTTTAAAAAAAAATTGTGTTATGTTAGTCACCATTATTAGTTTTTGATGTAGTGTTCCATGATTCGTTGTTTGTGTATAACACCCAGTGCTCCACGCAATACATTCTCTCCTTAATACCATCACCAGGCTTACCCATCCCTCCACCTACCTCCCTTCTAAAACTTTCCATTTGTTTCCCAGAGTCCATAGTCTCTCATGGTTCGTCTCCCACTCCAATTTCTCCCCCTTGATTTTTCCTTTCTCCTAATGTCCTCCATGCTATTCCTTATGTTCCACAAATAAGTGAAACCATATGGTAGTTGACTTTCTCTGTTTGACTTATTTCGCTTAGCATAATCTCCTCCGTTACCATCCGTGTTGAGCAAAAGTTGGGTATTCATCCTTTCTGATGATTGAGTAATATTCCATTGTGTATATGGACCACATCTTCTTTATCCATCCATCTGTTGAAGGGCATCTTGGCCCTTTCCCACATTTTGGCTCTTGTGGACATTGCTGCTATGAACATTGGGGTGCATATGGCCCTTGAATGATTTTTACAGATATTTTTACTGCTCTTTTTCCCCTACTTTCCTTATTCTTGCTTTGCTCTTTCCTCCCCGCTCAGAGAGACCCCTTTAACATTGCTTGTAGGGCTGGTTAGTGGTCATGAATTTCTTTCCATTTTGTTTGTCTGGAAAGCTCTCTATATCTCCTATTCAGAATGAAAGCCTTGCTGGATAAAGTATTATTGGCTGCATATTTTTCCTTTTCAGCACTTTGAATACTATCATGGCACTTTCTTCTGAAAAATCCACTGATAGCTTTATATGGTTTCCCATGTATGAAATTGTTTTCTTTTTTCTTGTTGTTTTAAAAATTCTCCTTTTATCACTACTTTTGCCATTTTGATTGCTATAAACCTTTGTGTGAACTTCCTTGGGTTTTGTTGGGGGATCTCTGTGCCTCCTGGATTTGGATTTCTGTTTCTTTCCCCAGATTTAAGAAGTTTTCCACTATTATTTCCTCAAATAAGCTTTCTGTCCCTTTTTTCCTCTCTTCTCCCTTTGAGATTCTATAATGTGAATATTATTATGCTTGATGGTGTTGCTCTGTTCCCTAAATCTGTTTTCATTTTGCATAATTTTTTTCTCACCTGGTCAGCTTACTTTCCATTACTGTACTAGGATGCTGATTTGTTCTGCTTTTTCTAGTCTATGATTTATTCCATCTAGTATATTTTAATTTTCACTTATTATGTTTGTCATTTCTGACCTTTTTAAATCTTTGTTAAGGGTCTCTATGATGTCCTCTTTTCTCATGTCCAGTAGTTATCTTTATGATCATTACTTTAAATTCTCGATCAATCTTATTACTTTTATCTGTTTCTCTTTCATGTGGGGCATATTTTTCGGTCTTCTCATTTTGACTGACTCTCTGGTGTCTCTGTGTTAGGAAAATCAGCTATAATGCCTGCTCATGAAAGCAGTGACTTTAGGAGGAAGAGATCCTTTCATGCCCTGTGTTGTCTCCTGTTCAACAGAACCTGGTGTTACGGGGTGTCAACTCTGTGTGTTGTGTGTGCTCTACTGTTGTGGCTGAGCTGTTTTTTCTATTGGTGCTGTCATCTGCAGTGGCTCTCTTTGCCTGTTGTGGGCGGTGCTGGTCCCTATGTTGTTAGTGAGCCAGTCTGGGAATGCCTTGCGCTTAACTTAAATTAGACTGTGCATTTGCCAGAGATGCAGTAGCACCAAAGGCAGGGCTCTGTGTTGTCCCCTGTGAAGCTTTCGTTGGTAGGCAGGGCCTGCAGTTAAACCAGCTGTCTGCTCCCAGCCCTTTGTGGTGTCTGCATTCTGACTGGTGTGCGTGGTTATCTGTCCCCTTCCCTGAGGCAGGAGTCATGTTGAAGTGGCACTGGCTCTTTTGGGGGCTGCTTGCACACTGCCAGGCTTTTAGCCCAGTGTGGATGGACTCCAGCTGAGCGTACTAGAGGGAGCAGGACTGCAGAAATGTGTGGGGCTGGAGATGCAGTGTTAGTGAGCTTTGTGCTGGCCCATGGGACTGATGCAGGCTGAGTCGAAGAGGGTGGATTTGCAGAAGTGTGAGGGAGGGCATGTGTGATTTTAACAAATTAGGTAGCAAGTGTCAGCATTACATTGGTTCCTGTAGGTGGCTGTGTGTTTGTGTTGGGGAGTAGGGGAGGGAAATGGCACCCACAAGCTCCTTTGTTACAGAAGTCTCCCAACAATCCCTGATCTTCCAGCACAGGCTCAGAGATGAGTAACTTTCTTCTTTATACCCCTGTTGTATTTTAAACTGTTGCTTCTAACCTATATCTCCTCAGGGACGTTTGTTTGTGCTGTCTTTTTAAAGGTGGGGACCCTGTTTCCTCTCGCTCTCTTCGCTTTTCCAGAAAGGGAAAAAGGTTCCAGGGTTGAACCTGCTGCTTGTTAATGTTCCAGATTTTAAGTCTTGCTGGTTATAAGAACTCATGAAATGTGGCTCCTCTGGTTTTCAAAGCCAAATGTTATGGGGATCTGTCTTCCCCATCGGCTCCCTGGGGTGAGAGTCTGTTTCTCTCCCCTTTCCATACCCATGGTGTCCCTCCCTCCTGAGGCCAGTCCTGCATTTGTTTAGCTCCCTACCAAGTCTTTGCCCTTTCTACCCTCTTCATTGAGGCCTCTTCTCTACATGTAGCTATGGAGAGTCTGTTCTGCCAGTCTTTGGGTCCTTTTCTGGGTTATTTACACTGATGTGAATGTTACTTAGTTGTACTCACAGCATGAGGTGAGCTTAGGGTCCTCCTCTTCCACCTTCTTCCCTAGAGGCTCCCAAATTAATATTTAATTCAGTTCCAAAGTAGAATCCCAATAGGTTTTAATTTAAATTTGTTTAAATTATTTACTGAATTCCCCAAGATTCCAGTTATATAGTAACAGGCAAGAATCTGTGGCACTGAATAGAGAAACCAGAAACAGGTACGAGTATGTAATATATTACATAGAGGCTAATATACACAGTATATATGGGTAAATCAGCTCAGGAGAACAAAGCGTAGACTTTTTGACAGATTATGTGTGTCAAATTGGCCATCTGTCTATGTAAAAATGAATTACAAATAGATTAAAGACTTAAATGTTTTTTTTTTATAAAAAAGGTTTTACAAGAATATTTTTAGAAGACTAAAATGAGTTCTCTTAGGAGTGAGGTAGAACTTGGTCAGGAGTGGAAACTATATTCTGTGACAGAAATGATAGGCATGTCAAAATAAGTTTTTATTTAATCTGAAAATGTTGTTATTTCACTCATTTTGGAGGATGTTTTCATTGGATATATTATCTTGCTTGACAGTTTTATGGCTTTCTTTGCTTTAAAGATGCCGTTCTGTTATGTTTTTACCAGCGTTCTTTCTGAAGAGAAGTAATCATATTAAAATTACAGAGCCACACCTGCTGCTAATATTGTCTACCCCTTTTCTCTGTTTTATTTTCTCCTTAACCCTTACTGCCACCTGACACACTATCTGTTTTATTTATTTATCTTACCATCTGTTTTCACTCACTAGAATTGATGGTGGAAAAAGGAAGGGATTGTTTTTGTTTGTTTCATGCTATATTATGAGCTACTAGCATATAGTAAGCATTCAGTGAATATTTCTTGAATGAGAAATAAAAACAGAATGGATAGTGTCATCAAGAGAGTGTTAATTTTCTTGTCCACTGTGTTCTCACAGCTCCTAGCTCACATCTCTGCAGTTGCGATTTTCCTTGTTCCATAACAGTTACCTTGTTCCCTGCTAAGCTGCATGCTCCTTAAGGGCAAATACTATATTTTATTCATCTTTGAATCATTAGCACTTAACAACACAGGTTCACTGTCATAGAAGATTCTGTCTGTAGAATCAGTAAGTGTGCTTGGTTCACCTTGGTTTTCTCTGTCTTACAAGGCTCCTTCCTCATGACCAGAATCTCAAGGCTCTTTGAGCTTGTCACGTCTGAAGATTACTCTTTCCTGTATACATGTCCATATGTTTACCTATGAACCTTGTCCTCTTTACAGAGCCTGCTTCCAGCCTTCCTCCTGGTCATCTCCAGACTTCCTTGCACCAGGGCCCATTACTGGTTTTCTGGAAGTATTTATTTCCTCCCTCATTTATCTCGTTTCTCTCATTGTCCTTTCTCACTATCCTTTACTGATTGTTTTCTTTGGTACACATCTGCAATGCTGTCATTTCCTAGAATTCTATTCTTGGTCCTATCTACTTTCTGTTCTGCACACATTCCCTGAGAATCTCCTCCGCTTTAACCCCTTATTCACTCATGGCCACTAAATCCAAGTTCCTAGTCCTGATTTTTCTCCTCAGAAATCGGTGTTTTTAATCCCTCCACATAGTTTGCCCTAAATATCATTTAGACTCCTTTAAATTTCAGAGATTTGTCATTTCTGAAAGTGTGTTCATGTTGCTCTCTGAGCCTATTCCTCTGAGTTTTGTCTTGCTTAGGGGCAGGCACATTCATAGACTCCTGTCTCCTAGCTTGAGATGTTGAAGTCCTCATTTTCCCCTCTTAACAGTTGTCCAGTTTTGTCAGTTGCCTTTCAGATGTTCCTCTGAATTCTTTCTGCTCCTCTCAAACTCAGTCCTCGAAGCCAGAGCAGCTGTCTGACGTCCAGACCAGCTGTCTGACGTCCAGACCTCACCAGCTCATGCCTTCTTGTTGAGACAGCCTCCTTTCTGGCATCTCTGTTACCAGTCCTCTCTCCTTGTTCAATCCCATCATCTGTACAACTTCCACCAGTAGTATCTTTTTTTTTTTTTTTAAATCCAAACAACTACAAAACCAACAATGGGAGAGCAAAGGAGAAATAAGACCAAAACTTATGGCATTCTGTGCTACTGAGCTTAAAAACATTCACTGTTTTCCCAGCATATATAGGCTAAGACTAAAATTCTTCACATGGTGCTTTATTTTTTTTTTAATTTTTAAAAAAGATTTTATTTATTTATTTGACAGAAAGAGTGAGAGAAGGAACACAAGCAGGGGGAGTGGGAGAGGGAGAAGCAGGCCTCCCGCCCAGCAGGGTGCCCGATGCGGGCCTTGATCCCAGGACCCTGGGATCATAACCCGAGCCGAAGGCAGACTCCCAATGACTGAGCCACCCAAGTGCCCAGAATCTTTCTTTTGCAAGAGAGATCACTCAAGCTTTCTCAAGTAATGGACTCTACTATAAAAGTTCGGGGAGATCATGGAGACTCATGGAAGTTGGGACAAGACTGTGGGCAGAGTACCTATCCTGCCCCTGTCTTCAGGGCCATTGGTAGCTGGAGCCTGGTCCCACTCTTGAGCAATGGTTCTCAAACATGAGCTGCATCAGAGTCCCTTCCAGGGCTTGTGAAATCAGATTGCTCAGCCTAACCCCAGAGTTTCTGATTTAGTAGATGCTGAAATTTTAATCAATGCCCCAAATTTGTGTTTCTCACAGTTCCTCAGATAAAACTGATTCTGCAGATCCAGGTACCACACTTTGAGAACATTTTTCCTTTAAGGCAAATTTCATGTCATCTGGAAAGTCTTCTTTAATGACATTAGTCAGAATTAGTTTCTTCTTTAATTTTCAGATTTTTGCATGTTAGAACAGCAATTCTTGGGGTATTCAAGTGACTCAGTTGGTTGAGCATCTGACTCTTGGTTTCATCTTGAGGTTGTGGGATGGAACCCCCACATCAGGCTTCACAGCTTGAGATTCTCTCTCTCCTTCCCTCTCCCTTTGCCCATCCCCTGCTCTCTCTCTCTCAAATCTGTTTTTAAAAAAAGATTTTATATATTTGAAAGAGAGAGAAAGAGAGCAAGTGAGCACATGAGCAGGGGAGGGGAATAGGCAGAGAGACAGGCATCCTTCGCAATAGGTGTGGATTCCCAATGCAGGGCTTGAGCCCAGGACCCCGAGATCATGACTTGAACCAAAGTCAGATACTTAATTGACTGAGCCACCCAGGCCCCCCAATAAATAAATGAATCTTTTTTTTTTAAAGCCATAGTTCTCAAACTTTAGCCTGTATCAGAATCACTTAGAGGGACTGTTAAAATACAAGTTGATGGTCTCACTTCCAGTTTCTGAATCATTAAGTCTGGGGTATAGCCTCCAAAACTTGCATTTCTGACAAGTTTCCAAGAGACACTCTCACTTGGAAAAACCATGGTTTTTTAATAACTTGCTTACACACCTCTCTTCTCTGTAAAACTTAGATTTCCCATGTTTGTCCCTTACATTGTATTTCTGGCCACTTGCTGCAACACCTGAACACAAGGGCCGGCCATCCATGTGCACTGGAGAAACTGTTGATTTACCAGATCTTGAATCTAAAATGCTCTTCAAGATCACATCCTCAGAATCCCTATGTCTCCTCATACTTTCATTTCTGGAAAAGCTTTAAAAAATACGTACTATATTTTAGCTTTTCTATTACTTCTTGTTCTGTGTCTGTTGTTCTCAACCTTCCTCTGCCTCCTGGGCCAGCTCGGGCCCCTTACACATTTTACCTCATGTTCACATGTTCCTCAGTCCTCTTGGCCATCTCCTTCCTCATCTGTTCCCAGCTGTACTCAAACGTAACCATCTGCTCCTGCTCCCAGACTGCCAAGAGCTGATGGAGAAGGGCCTCTGATGCCCGTCGCCTCTGTGCAGAATCACCAGTTTAACAGAGTGGGACTCTTAGGACTGCTCTGGGTTCCTTCCATGTGGTCCTGTTTGAATTTCTGCCATGCTCACTTGCCCCATTAGTTCTTTGACTCCCAGCAGATGCCCTCCTACCTCATGAAGGAATTAAGGAGTGATGTCCCTCCATCATCTTCCTTTGCACCCTGTAAGTCCTCTCTTTGATTCTCATTCATCACCCATCTTTTCATTTAAGGGTCCTTGTGGAAATGCTTCTCTTTCTGCTTCTCTCCACTACTGCTTATCCCCCTTCCTCTAAGAGCCACACTTCTCTCAGTTCATTTCCCTCAGCTCAGAAACAGAAATATTCTCTTCTCCCTAGAGTTCTGAAAAAAAGAGGAATTTCTTTCTCATGAATGTTGTTCCCCCTCTTGCTCTCTGATGACCTATCTCTTCCCCTTCATTTGCAAACCTCTCCAAGCATAGCCCCTAATCGTGGCTTTCACAGGCCTCCTTTTTACACTTTGCCCCCTTGAGTTTGATCTCTGCTCAAATCCTTCCACTGACATCTCTCCCCGTGACATCATAGGAACACTGTGGCTGCCAAGCCCGGTGGTTTCTTCTCCCTGCTTAGTCATACTTGACCTTCTCCAACATTTGATGGTGCTGATATTCAGTCCTCAGGAAACCCTCTCCCTCCCCTGCTCCCAGCTCTTGTGTGGCTCCTTGTGCCCCTTCCAACTCTGAGTAGTCCTTGTGCTTTCTCTGTGCCTCACTTACCTCTGCCACGGACATTCACGTTCTGTCCTTGCTTTTTTCTTGGGATTTCTTCCATTGTTGTCTCTTTCTGAAAAATTTGGAACTGCCTTTTCTTGGATTTATATACCGAGATTATTCTAGCTACCTAAAATTCAACATCTCTGAAAATAATCCTACCTTTTCCACAACACCTAGTCTCCCTCAACTTGGAAATCTCTTTCTCGGTGCCCAGGACTGAACCTCAGGATCATCTCAGCCCTCTTCCTGTACCATCCCGCTCCAGGCAGCTGTTTGCTGTGGCCTGTTAGCTTCATTTCTGCATTGCCCCTTGATTCTGTCCCCACCTTTTCTTTTGGGAACATCCAAACTCTGTCTTGCCAAATCTGTTGCATTGTCGTTGTCAGTTTGTAGCCTTCGTCCTCACATTTGCTTCAACCTTACCTAGACTTGCTTAGTGCATTCCGATGATACCACTCAGCCCGCAGAAGTCTCGGATGCTTCTCTAAACCACAAGAATAAACATCGTGCTCCTTAGGCAGACTTTCAGGAGCTTTCCTGATTGCGTTTTTGCCTCCTTGCCATTCGGCAGCCCAGCCTCCTGCCCCCTGTGCCCCTGTGAGCCTTACATTCGCGCTCAGCAGACTCTGGCACCTGCAGCAGCAGCTCCTGCTTGCCGGCGTCTCTTGCTTCGCTCCCGCTGCTCCTCCTCCAATTGCCTGCTCAGTTTCTGTTCGTCTCAGAAAGCAGTGGTCTCCGGGAAGCTTTCCCTGGTCGTCATTCATCCTCCTTCACTTTGTTCCCAGACACATTGTTTGGGTTCCCTTCCCAGTGCCGATTAGAACTCAGGTCTTCTTGTTTATTCACCAAAACATCGAGTCTTGCCATGTGCCAGGTTGGGCGTGACATTTGTCTGTCTGCATGCGTGTTTCCCCAACACGAGTAAATGCCACGTGAGGACAGGCGTCAAGCTCCTTGTGCATCTCCCAGCACTTGGTACCTGCTTGGTCTGGGAGAGGAGTGGTAAGTGATTCCCGAGTTCAGTTGTACTGACACGAGAAGCAGCCTGAATGTGCAAGTGAAAAATGTTTTAGCGGAGCATGGACAAGTGACATGGCGGAGTTATTATGAAAGTGTGGGTGCTTGGGAAGTGGGGATATCTTCAGGGAGCTCCTGCCTCCAAGGTTCGTACTCAGCAGTGATAAGCTGCTAACACTGGGAAAACTGTATCATTCCGTTGGTACCACAAAAGAAGGCATCATTTACATCCGTGTGTAATAAGATGGGTGAGTTGCTACTGAGAGCTGTTTTTCTCACACATCCCAAGTTGTCACCTGATGGAGCTGTATGCGGCACATCTTTTGAAATGAAGTTGGAATATTGGCATGAAGAGTTGTGTTTATGGCTGTTGAAATTAAAAAGGTATTGCTCTGCCACAGGGGCCTTAGAATTTACATGGTTCTAGCCTTAAACATGATAATTTATTCATTCTTTACCCTCTGCCATTTTTAATTTTAGTTCAGAGAATTACTAACAAATGTGTGGTTTCCTAGAACTGAATGTTCCCACTGCCAAAGTGAGGGGTTCCTCTCTCAGCGGTTTTTCAGTCTGTGATCCCTGAGGGGGACCCAGGGAAGGCTAAGCAGGCAGAGCGGGGAGCAAACCCCAGTAGGGTTTCTAATCCCGGGGTTGCTAGGAGGAGGAAGATTGGGTCCTGCTAGAGAGAAATTTAAAGTTTGGAAAAAATCACGCTGTTATAGGACAACTAGGGGTTCTTTCCATCTCTAAATAGCATGCTATGCTTTATGGGTGATGGATTATAATAAGAGTTGAGAACAGAAACTCAAACACATGGATGGAAGAGTACTCATCTGAAGAATTTACATACAAAGTAAAGGCTTTTTAAAAATTGACTTTAGGGGCACCTGGGTGGCTCAGTGGGTTAAAGCCTCTGCCTTCAGCTCTGGTCATGATCCCAGGGTCCTGGGATCGAGCCCCACATCGGGCTCTCTGCTCGGCAGGGAGCCTGCTTCCCCCTCTCTCTCTGCCTGCCTCTCTGCCTACTTGTGATCTCTCTCTATCAAATAAATAAATAAATAAAAATCTAAAAAAAAATTGATTTTAAAGTAAACTCAATTATTCAGAACTCCAGATCTGAAATGATAAAAGAGGAGACAGCTGTGGTTTATGAATTGAAAAATATTCTCAAGATTAAGGGTATCCAGTCTGGGATATATCATACTCCATGCATGAGCCCCTTTTATAAAAGGGTGATATTGCTGCCGATCCTATTAGAGGTTATGGGCATTTTAGGAAAGGAATACTTCCAAGAGCTAGAACTCTGGTGTCCCAGTGAGCTGCTCTCTGCAAGGACATGGCCTGGCTCAGTGAAGTGCACCCATGCAGAGTGAATACCATATGGGCACACCATTCGGAAGATGAGTCACTGCACCAGCCTTCAACTTGTCCACGCACTGACCCTGCCTTCCCTTGACTTGCGACTTGGGTTCTGCTTAGCTCCATTGTTTTGTCACCCTGTTAGACTTGTTTTTCTCAGCAGTTGAGCCTCCTGTTTCACTGTCCACAGTTGAATCCTCTCTCCCAGTGTTGTATTGCCTGGACCTCTATTTCTGAAGCTGACCCCCACTGTGAATGGTCTGGTGACGGCTTTGGCTGGGCTCAGTACGGTTCTTCTCATCTGCGCCTTCTTGTTGATAGTTCCGATGGGCTTGTACCTGAGGTTGCAGGCAAGAAAAATGATTGTGGTCAGTGGTGGAGGACACTGGTTCATGGCCATGATTAAAAAAAAAAAGCCCAGGTGTGGGGACAGTGGGGAGGGTGCTTGCTGTGGAAGTATGACATGTATACTTTGACTTCAACTCCTGTGAAGTTTTTTCAGTTTTTTTCCCTGTGTTCTTTGCTTTCAACTTTTAGCCTTTGCTCTTGCTAATCTGATGAATAAGCCAACAAACTTCAAGGTGTGTGTAGAACAACAAAGCGAAATTCAGTGAGGTGGTAAACCATGGATGTGTCATCTCAGCAGGCACAAATTGCTGCTTGTTGTGGAGGAACTGCTGCGGTTTCTGCCAATCTGCAAATTTGGCTGAGGCCACGTCAGCCAGATGCCATAGGTTTGCATATAAATTGAGGGATCTTCTTTGCTTTATAAGAAAGGAAACCCACACTCCACAGCATCACATAACCCTGCCCAGAGAAAGAGAGCCGGCCTAACTTATTTCCCACACAAGGCAAGGGGTCGTGCTGTGTTGCTGTTTTGTAAAAGCCACATCTACTCCCTTCTGTAGGCAAATGGCTCTGCCATGGTGTCTTGGCCACTGTGCACGTATGCAGCTGATCAGGTAGATGAGGCTTACCATGCAGATGACCTCAGTCTGACAGTGTGCCCTGTGATCCTCTGGGCACAGGAGAGCACAGGAGGCTCTCAAGGAGCTGCTCCGTGAAAGCCAGCCCCTGGAGGCCGTCATGATAGTCTCTTGTGCCCCACCTCCTTACCCCCTGGGTTCCGATGAGGCCTGAGTTCTTCTGCATCACCTGTTCTCAGGGTCTGCCTTCAGGCTGTTCAAGTGCAGAGGGCAGCATGGAATGGGCTCTTCAGGAACAGGGTGTCTGAGCACCCATGTGGCAGTATCTAGACAATTTGTCTCAGTGTCACCCTGTGCAGGGACATGGGAGCTGGCTCCTGTGGCTGCTTTTGCTTTTTGCTGGCCATGTAAGTCGTAAACTGTCTGAATATTAAAGAGATGCCTGGTTCTATACTGACCAGATCTGTCAGCCTCAGTCTTACATTGCTTGACAGATTTCACCACCTTAACCCAACCATCTTCATTTCTTTGTTTTCTTATGGTTTTGTATTCATATGCAAACACATCCATTCTGCTATGGAAGTGCTTATCATCTGTGCTCTAACCATGCTTAATCTAATATTTGCAAAAATTATACTGTGGGGCCCTCATCACCATAATTTACTTGATCTCTGTTGTTGGATATTTGATTTTTTCCAACTGTGTACTATTGTAGAGAATGTATTTATTCCTTTTGCATTTTTTTTTTTAGAATATAATGTTAAAGTTGGGACAAATTGATCAACAAGTATTAGCACCTTATTTTTTGGCTATAAACACGGGGATACTTGCTTCACATATATTGAATTTTCTACACATTGAAGGTTTGTGGGAACCCTGCGTCAAGCAAGTCTTCCGGTGCTGTTTCTCCTGCAGCATCTGCTCACTTTGTCTCAGTGTCATATCTGATAGTCTCACAGTATTTTCAACTTTTTCATTATTACTGTATTTGTTATAGCATTCTGTGATCAGTGGTCTTCGAGGTACTTTTATAAATGTTTTGGGGTGCCATGAGCTGTAACCCTCTAAGATGGTGAACTTCATCAATGAATGTTGTGTGTGCTCTGATTGCTCCACCTCCCAGCTGTTCCTGTCTCTCATTTTCTTCTTGGACCTTTCTATTCCCTGAGGCACAACAATACTGGAATTAGGGCAATTAATAACCCGACCACGACCTCTAAGCGTTCAAGTGAAAGAAAGAGTCATTCATTGTTGTCTTACTTTAAAGACATGGCCACAGCCACCCCAGCCTTCAGAATCCCCTGCCTTGATCAGTCAGTGGCCACAGCAGCGAGGCAAGACCCTCCACTAGCCAAAAGATTATGACTCACTGGAAGCTCAGATGACAGCGTTTTCTTAATCAATACAATATGTATATTTTTAAAGACTTTATTTGAGGGAGAGAGAGTGTGTGAATGAGAGAGAGATGTAGGGAGAATCTGAAGAAGACTCTGCACTGAGCACAGCCCCACACGGGGCTTGATCCCACAACCACGAGATCATGAGCTGAGCTGAAACCAAGAGTTTAAGCTTAACCGACTGAGCCATCCAGCCTCCCCATCAATAAAATATTTTTAAACCAAGTTATGTATGTTGTTTTTAAGGATACAACACTATTGCATACTTAATAGGCTATGGAATAGTATAAACATAATTTTTATATACACTGGGAAGCCAAAACATTCATTTGACTTGCTTTGTTGCAGTATTTCCCTGATTATGGTGGTTTGGACCTGAACCTGCCGTATCTCCGAGGAATGCATGTGTGCATTGTCAACATGACTCCCCAAGTTTGAGTCCAATTTACACAGCCACCATGAATGAGTGAGCTTGTTAATTACCCTGCAGACTTAATTTATGGTGCTTTTAACCTTAACAGTTATTAATTTAATAGGCATTTTTGCTACATTTTCACGTGTATACACCGAAGTGAAGCAGTATTGTATAATGGGAGTGCACGGGTTAGAAATTTTGTTTGAATCCAGATTTTTTCCAGATGTGTGACCTCTGTAAGCCTGTTTCCTATAATTTTAAAATGAGGCTACAAATCTGATATTTACTTTTGTAAAGAATAAATGGAAACTATACTTTCATACGTACACACTTACATCACATACATGCACACATGTACACACACACACACACACACACACACCCTGTCATTTGGCACCTGGCATATAATAGGTGCATATTATGTGACAGGTCATGTATGATCAAATATATGTTGTATATTAGTATGTGTGGCAGAAGAGTAATAATTGGAATGTTTTGCTGTAGCCACTGTGTATAGTGAAAAGAAGTGGAATTTAAGGTTTACAAACCTGTGTGCCTATCTAATACTCTGTGAAATGAATGTTGTATCTGTAGAACATTCAAGAAAATTACATAAAAAATAAAGAGAATTCAGTGCCTGAAGCAGTGCTGTTTGTAACTGGTTCCTTCTCTTAAGGAAATTGAGCAGTGAGTTGGTCAAAATAGATTATCTTTGATTCATTTTAAAAGCCAGAATTATTATCTCACCTGCCTTCCTTCCCTTTAATTCATTAAATAAATATTTATGGCCAAGCATGGTTGTAGCTCCAAGATACACTCATAGACAAGATCAACGAGATCCTTTCTTTTTAGGAGTTTACATCACAATTCTAAATAAACAAACTGGTTCCTTTCAGCTGGCATGAGTCCTCCTAGAGTCAGTGTTGACTCCAGGCCTGTGTGTGGCCCCAGGAGCAGAGGAACGTGGTATTTCCTTGTCTCACTGGCCGGTACCCTGTTGCTGACTAGTCCTCTTGCTTTACAGAAATACTGAATTCATGGAAAGTTGTTATTTTTGATACCATGTTTTCTTTTTCTGACAAAACTTCAAAGGGTTATTACAGACTTCTGTGATCATAAGAGATGATCATAGATATGATTTACTTCTGGTGAAATGATATATAACAATGGGAAATATGATTAAATTGAGAAATTATACACAATCTTTTTAAGAACACAGATGTTGTAGAAAATGAGGTATTTATATTTGCTTTAGAGACAACACTGCCATAATGTTTTTTTGTAAAGCATATAATTGTAATGTAGTAAAATACTTCTGTGAAAATAGGGATGTTGAATAATCCTTACTAGCGAATCTTCAGGGTTTGTCAAATTGTTTTCTCTATTTAAAAAAATAAAATATCTCATATTGTGGTACAAATGGCAGTAAATATGTAAGTGCTGTAATGGTAAGTGCTATAATGGTTGAACAGACTGTAAGCTCCTTGATGGAAATCACACTCTGATGTCTCATTATTTTCAAACAAAGCAAGAAAAGCCATTGATGACAATTCTGTTAGCCTTATTTGATGATTAAAGTGTTTTTCAATACACTTTAGTAAGTGTATTTCTTAGCAAGAATATGCTAGTATGTTGTGATTGATAAATAGTAAATATTAATGTATATACTGTTTCTAAACTCTGAATTGATATTATTTCTCTTTATAATCTGAGCTTAAGTTATTCCCTTTTGGTCAATTATATATACATGTATGTCAAAGGATAAATAGTATATATCATTTGTTTATTTTTCATCTACTGGATCAGGGACTGGGTTATATTTCTTTTTTTTCCTATTATTTCTTTTTTTTTTAAAATTTCATTTCTTTTCAGCGTAACAGAATTCATAGTTTACAACACACCCAGTGCTCCATGCAATGCGTGCCCTCCCTAATACCCACCACCTGGCTCCCCGAACCTCCCACCCCCCGCCCCTTCAAAACCCTCAGGTTGTTTTTCAGAGTCCATAGTCTCTCATGGTTCATCTCCCCCCCAATTTCCCTCAACTCCCTTCTCCTCTCCATCTCCCCATGTCCTCTGTGTTATTTGTTATGCTCCGCAAAGCCAACTTTTGTAGCAACATGGACGGGACTGGAAGAGATTATGCTGAGTGAAATAAGTCAAGCAGAGAGAGTCAATTATCATATGGTTTCACTTATTTGGGTTATATTTCTATTTCAATGGGCAGCACACTTCTTATTACATTAAATCTCATCAAATATTTTTTAAATGATTAGAAGTCTACGTGAATTCTTCCTGTACAATTTATGGATTTTTATGTTTGTCACTGCATCAGGTTGCTTTATTGTCTTGAGAGGTTTCAAATGTTTGAATTAGAGGTGCTTTTTGGCCATTCTTCTCCAGGGTGTGTGCATATGTGTGTATGTGTGTGTGTACATGTGTGTGTGTACATGTATGGTACTAATACTTGGAGAGAATCTTAAAATAGTAGAAAGTAACAAAGAATATTTACATTAATCCTACTACCCACATATAGCCACTATTCATATTTTGCTGTTCCTTTTCAGTTGCTTTTCTATGCATGCGCGTTGTGCATGTGTGCCTTGCACAAAGAAGGTGCTTTAGAAATGTGTTGAATAAACAAATATCTCAATATATGTAAAAAATTATATTTTAAAACTTAGGATAATATAATCTGTTTTATGTTTTATGATGTTTACGTTGATTTTACTTAACCTAGAAAATTTCCAAGATATTTTGTTACTTAAAAAATAGTTTTCAGGGGCGCCTGGGTGGCTCAGTGGGTTAAAGCCTCTGCCTTCAGCTCAGGTCATGATCCCAGGGTCCTGGAATCGAGCCTGGCATCGGGCTTTCTGCTCAGCAGGGAGTCTGCTTCCTCCTCTCTCTCTCTGCCTGCCTCTCTGCCTACTTGTAATCTCTGTCAAATAAATAAAATCTTAAAAAAAATAGTTTTCAATAACTTCGAAATCATATGCATATATGTACCAATGTATATAGGTACATATATTAAAGTCTTTTTCACCTTTTTCTCATATTACTATTATTTTGTGTTTTTGTTGTAATAATGTTTTGATGTATATTTTTACTATCAACTTTTATCATGACTACTTAGCATGTTAATCCTAGAGGGGAAATTACTGGGATATCAAAGTATAAATTTAAAACAGTTGTCAATCCTTTTCAGATTTTTATTATTTAAAAATGATATTTTTATTGAATTACAAAGGATAGCTATTGATTTAGAAAATTTGGAAAGCAGAAAGATAAAGTGCAGAGAAAATTGGGAAGATGCGATAATCCTGGCAGCTAAAGATGACTTCACTTAAAATTTTGATTTACATAATTTTAGTCTTTCACATTTCAATTACGTATTTTACCAAAAAGGATCATTTTGTTTTCTAAACTGCTGTCTTTTTCCCCACTGGTACTGTATCATTAACATAGTCTTTCCATGCCATTAATCTTCTATAATGTAATTTTACAGCTTATTATTAAAGTGACACGTCTGTATAATGCATTTAATTAACCCTCTCTTTGTAGACCAGTAGTTTGTTTCCAATGTTTCATTATTATGAGGAGTTCTAGGATAGAAACCCTTGTGTGCATTCATTGTAATCGCATTAAGACAGATTCCTGGATACAGAATAGCTGGTTCAAAATTATATATGAATAATTTTTAAGACTTTTAACATATATTTCCACATTGCTTTCCAACAAGTTTACCACTTGATGTTCATCCCCAAAAGAGGTGTGAAAGCAGAAGGAGATTATATGGATATTTGCAAGGCACTCACCTTAAAATGAGCCAAGTCATGTTTTAGAGAACCAGTACCTGTTTACTCTTCTTTGAGAGGAATAAGAAACTACCCATTTTTAAAAAGATTTTATTTATTTATTTATTTATTTATTTGACAGAGACACAGAAAGGGAACACAAGCAGGGGAGCAGCAGAAGGAGAGGGAGAAGCAGGCTTCCTGCCAAGCAGGGATACCGATGTGGGGCTCCATCCCAGGACCTTGGGATCATGACCTGAGCCGAAGGCAGACGCTTAATGACTGAGCCACCCAGGCGCCCCGAAACTACCCATTTTAAGTGTTTATCAGTGGTCTTCTTGGGGAAGGGGATATATTCATAGACTTGTTCTAAAACAGGAGAAGCTGCTTATGGACTGGTTAGATGACTTTACTAAATGCTCATGGAAAGTGAGAGTGAAAGTTTTTTTTTTAGTTGCTAGTTCTCCTGATTACCTATTTGAAGAATCAGCCTGCTTGTTGTGTTTATCTTCAGTTAGATACTATTTTTCTGTCCCTAACTGCTTCAAGAAAAGTCACTGTGTTTTCTTTTCCAGTTCCTTCAATGGCTGCACAGGAAGCGTGGTCCTGGGAGCAGTACTTGACAGAACAGGAGGCTATAGCTGCACCCGTTGAGCTGTTTTCCAAGGTGAACCATTAACAGTCTTATGCTTTGGCAAGGAATGGGCACTTAAGAGAAATAATCAAAAGGAAATCATTTGCCTACACAGAACACTCAACTGATTTCATTTGTAAGTTTCACTGGAAAGTAACATAACAAAGGTAATGGAAGTCTTAGTGATTCGGAATGTGTCCTCCCCAAACCCAGTGCTACTCCCTTCCAGCTCTGTGACCTTGGGGACGTCATTCAATCTCTCTCTGCTTCAGCTTCCTCATCTGTAATGTAAGGAAATTACCATATACCTACCTCCTGGGATTGTTGGAGAATGAAATCAGTTGTTACACCTAAAGGGCATTGAATGCAATGGGCACATAATCTTTCTTTGTATTAGATAATACTTGCACAAGACCACCCAAGGATCAGGTTTAAGGGGTCTGTTTTGATGTGTTGCATGGAAGTGGTTGGTCAGGCAACATGTTGGAGAAGATAGTGAAACCCCATATTCTGCCTGATTCTAACAATGTCCAGAGCAGCCTGTGTGGGCTTGCTTGACCAAGAGACTATTGGCACGGGGGTGGGGTGAGGTTTGATTTGAGGGGAATCATCTTTACCCAAGGTACCAAATCTCCTGCTACCCTTTCTATCCTTCTTGGTCTGTGTTTTCAACATTTCAGGGGAATTTATATAAAAAAAATCGCATCAGATTTCATTATATTGCATTTTAACCAGCGGCGAGAAAGTAACGCTTTTTATTTGCTTTACTTTTCATGACATTTTGTTGAGTTACATCTAGTACTTTTTATTATGCAAAAGGGCTAGCAATATTTTAAAAGATTTAATTATTTATTTTAGAGCAAGAGAAAGAGTGCAGCTTGGAGGAGCAGAAGGTGAGGGAGAGAGAATCTCAAGCAGACTACCCACTGAGCACAGAATCTGACACTTGGCTCAATCTCATTACCTTGATATCAGGACCCTGAGATCAGGACCTGAGCTGGAACCAAGAATCAGGCGCTCAACCTACTGAGCCATACAGGTGCCCCAAAAGGGCTAACAGTTTTAATCCTGGTCATGGCATTAGAGTGGGGGAAGAAGTAATGCTAATAGGGAAAGAAAGAGAAACCAAACGCTGGCAGCTTCCATTCAAGAAATACTAAGTATTCCGTACTCAACCCAGTCTTCACATCAAATACCTTTCTGGAGCTTTGGAAAACCCATGTGTACGAGTATTCCCAAAACCTGCTAAATTAGAACCTCAGTGACTGGGGCCTGGCGCCCTGGAGCTTGAGAACCTCCTTGGGCTTCTGTGTGCAGGATGGAGGTCCGAGGTGGTAGTAGCTTGTAGGAACTGTGCAGTGCCTGCTGACTTCTGATGAGACTGTCACTTGATGAGAATTAGGGTTCAAGGTCCCTAGGGAAGGAGTCTCTTCTTCTCTTTCGTGTTTCCTCACAGTCTCTGTTCTTAGTGTAGTCATGGTCAGTCAATGTTGAATGACTTCTGGGTAAACTCTTTTCATTTCTGAGCATGGAAGGTCCTTAAAGAGAGTTGGCTCTGACTGGAGCAATCCAGGACAACCTGTAGTTACACTTTCTCTCCATCCTTGGGCCCATCTTGTGCCCATGCTTTGTGGTCACTGTAGGACAGAGGGTGGAGTGGGCTGGCCCCAAACCCAGCTAAGGCCTGTCAGAAGCTGTGAGCCCCAAGGGCACATGTAGTCCATCTGGGCCCATGGTGCGAGGTTCAACCACAGGACATTGACCAGGCTTGTGACCCAATGGCTGGGCATGGATGGGTGCCGTAGGGTCTCAAGGCAACCAAGAACCACAAAAATGTAAGACCAGTCAGTGATTGAAGTCATGACTTCCATGTAGCAGTATTGGCCATGAGTGATTCAGGGTCTTAGGAATCAGACCCCTGTGGGTCCCCTGGCTGGGGTCCTCTCTTCCTTCCACTGAGAATTGAACCACTTTTTAGTGTGTTTAGCTGAAATGGGCCTTTGTTTCCAGAGCAAAGCAGGTTTGCGCTGATGACAGAGAGCCATTAGATTCTGGCCTGTGCCTGCATTCTTCCCTCAGCTCAGCTAGTGAGTGGATTAACACTATTTCTTGGTTTCTCCTTCAGGACACTTCAAGGTCCAACAGCTAGACAAGAACACCTAGACAAGCTAGACAAGAACACCTACAGAACAGAAAATTTCTCCCCCAGATTGTCCCTTGTGACTGAGTAATAAATAAAAACACCACCAAGGGACAAATATGAGATTTCTGTTCCTGAAATAAATTCCTACATTGGGAATTGTTTAATAGTAGGTTATGGGTCATAGAACTTTCTCCCTTGACTTTCTAGAGATCTTATAAGAGAGGTACTGGCGAGCGCTAAGTGAGGGGAAACAGGGCATTGTGAGGGCAGGGGTGGGTTCCCTCTAGAGGGTATAAGTGAATCTGTGACTCTGTCCACAGAGGAGAGATGAACAACGAGCAGGGAATGCAGTCTTTGAGGATTCTTTGGCTCATCATGTGACTTTAAAATATGACTTTCTCAACCTTGTGGACTCTAATTTTTGTCAACTCTGAAACTGACCATAGAGTATGAGCACATGAGAAAGTGGACATGTCTGACCTGTAGGCATGGCTTTGTCTTTACTCAGAATTTAACAGTCAAACTACTCATGTTTTTGAGGCTCCATCTCTACAAAGCTCCATGTAAGATGTAGACTGAGACACTAAGGGGTTTATGACATGGTTGCTTAAAATCTTGCTGTCTATTGGGATATAAGATATGCCTGAAAACATGACAGTGGTGTGAGGTAGAATGTTCCTTGTCAGTCGAATGTGCATGTAATGAGCTGGGTGTCCTGAGGAGAGGCGGCATCTCCTCCAGGCCTTATCAAGGAGGAAGAAGCTTACCAGTTACTAGGTCTGATTTGTCCTGATGACTGAAGATGCTGCGTCCAAATAACAGTGTTACTCTGACTGGACATTTATATTCTGAGATGAAGTGACATGGTTTATAATTGAAAATAGCTTTCAGTAGAATAAAAAAGGCAAATGGGTCAGGCCAGTCTTTGAGAAAGATGATCGGATTGAACTCAGTTTTGGAGTAACATCGTGCTTTTGACTCTTCCTGTCCATTTTAAATGTGTAAATATTGTAATAATGGTGTTCAGGTCAGCCTGCCGAGATGGAACTTTTCAGGACACCAAAATGTTGAAAATAAAATGAAACTGCATATCCTGATTGGAAAACTATTAAAAATATATTAAGTATTGCTTTACTTTTAATATGTCATTTCCATTCTAACATTCAAGCTTTAGACGGTGTACCAGTGACATACACACACACGGTCAGTTTCATCATGCAAATCAGGTATTCTATGAAGAAAATGTATGTGTGTATTTTAAGAGTATGCTTATTTTATTTCCACACAATATTTTTGCATATCTATAGGCCTATTTTGAATTTTTTTTTGTACAAGACAAAGTAAAGTATTTTATAATTTATGGTTTATTTTACCATCTGGGGTTGTGAGTATACACGGATATAAACACCTTCTGTTGACAGAAAATGTAAAAACATTTTCTCTTCATTACTGGTGAAATGTGCCTATTGTGATTTGATTCAAACTTTAAAATATTTTTTCCTTTGGTTTTGAAGTTGGTTCTAGAACTTTCTCTCATCTCTCCTTGCCAGTCGTCTGACCGTCCACTGCATCTCCCTGAAGCATTCTTCCCACCCCGTTGCCCATCACAAGCTCAAATATGCCAGCCTGGAGTCCCGGTCCCCACAGTCTGGCCTCATCTGCAGATGCACATGAACAGCTTCTGGGCCGGTCAGCCTGTCGCTGCCCTGTTAACTGTTCAGAGCCTTTATCCACGTGGGAGGCCTCTGTGTCTCTTCTTGTTCTCTGAACTTCCTAGGTCCCTGTCCCTCCAGGACCTTTCCCCTTCATGAAGCTGTCCCAGCCTCTGCACTCTGAACTGTGGGCTTGGCAGCCTCTGTCTGCCTGGCTCCAGCTGGTGGGAGTGAGGTTTGAGAGCAGTGTAGGACCAACATGAAGGCAGGTGCTGTCCCTCTTGTTGTCTGGCCATGAGCCAAAGGGATCCCCACCTGCACCTGTCCCAGCATTCCGGGGGCAAGTCTGACCGAGGGAGCATAGCCCTCTCTCGCCCCAAACCGCCCTTGTCCCACAAACCACACATCCTGGATGTCCTTAGTCACTGCCCTGGAAAGTCTGCTTTTTATGCCCAGCAAATGTTCCTGTCTCCCCAGCCAGTGTTCGATGGCCGAGCAGATAGGCTAAATGTGTGCTTGGGCTCCTGCAGGCCAGGGATGCTTGAATATTTTTAAAATGATTGGTATTTCAGAACAAGATGAAAGTCATCATGGAAAAGCTGAAACTCCTGGACTTCTCTGTGTGTCTTTTATAGTGTATGTAGTTATAGTTTGAATTTTATATAGCAAGGGGTTTGTTTTTCTTTCTCTCTCTCTCTTCTCTCTCTCTTTCTCTTTTGTACTTGTAACAAATTACCATGAACTTAGTGGCTTAGTATAACACAAATTTATTATCTTAAATTTCAGGAAGCCAGAAGTCTAAAATGGGTTAGCCGAGTTATGTTCCTCCTGCAGGCTCTAGGGGAAAATCTTTCCTTGCCTTTTCTAGCTTCTAAAGGCTTCCGACATTTCTTAGCTTGTGGGACCATATGACTCCAACCTGTTTCCATGGTCACATCTCCTTCTCTGGTCCTTTGGCCTCCCTCCTACAAGGACACTTGAGATGACATTGGGCCCACCTGGATAACCTCTCCATCTCGAGATGGTCCACTTAATCACATCTGGAAAATCCCTTTCGCCACATAACATACCATATTCACAGGTTCAGGGATTCGGACACGGCTCTCTTTGGAAGCCACTGACCACAGGTGCCATCTCCTTTCCATTACTGTGCTGATCTGTCCCTGCCCCTGGCCTGAGTGGCTTCTCATAGCTGGCTCCCTCCCGTCATTCTCCTGTGACCTCTGCAGCACCCTCTGTGGTAAAACAGATGATGTATTGGGGTACCTGGGTGGCTCAGTTGGTTAAGCACCTGACTCTTGATTTTGGCTCAGGTCATGATCTCAGGGCTGTGAGATGGAGTCCCATGTCAGGCTCTATGCTTGGCGCAGAGTCTGCTTGAGATTCTTGCTCTCTCTCTCAACCCCTAGCGCCACCCGTTCTCTCGCTCTTTCTCCCTCTGTCTCTCTCACAAATAAATACATAATGAAATCTTAAAAAGCCCGCAAGGGATGCACCATCCTTCATAGCCCCCCTTTCTCCAGGTGGCATGCATAGCTGCTTTGCTGGAACCTCCGTGTCCCGAGAGTGCACTGTTGTCTCTTCCACACATGCTTCTCCGCCCCTCAGGGCCAGGTCTCCACCACAAGCCTCCTCCTGCCTGCTCCTTAGTATTTTTTCACTCTGCACTTGGCCCTCCCTCCCGTGAGGTTTATGCTGTCTTCTCCCTATGGTTTCCACTCTTGTTACTTCATTGGACCGTGCACATGTACACCTATGTGCACCCATGTGCTGCCTCCCCGAGCTTCCCCTCTGCTCTTGCCTGGGTCTCCTGCTCATCCTGGGACATCCTTTGCCCACATGAGCCACCTAGTACCTCATGTGCCAGACCCCCCTTCCCAGGCTGTCCACTTGCTTCCCGCCACACTTGCATCAATCAGAACTGGACCTCTCCTGCAGTGTGGAACTTTAAGTCCCAAGTCTGATCCCATCCAATGTCTTTGCAGCCCCTCTTGCTCCTCTTGTACCAGTTTTTCCTTTAATTACGACCTGTGGTTGTTGAATTTGTCCTTTGCCTTCCTTCTGGCTTCACATCTTCCCCTGGCCAGGCTAGGACCCTGGTTCCATCATTTCAGCCATTTTCTTGTCAGGATCTTCAACTGCCTTGTCCCCCGTCCTCCTCTCCCCATAGATGCCTGCCCAAATCCCAGCTCCGGATGGATCACGTGTGCCTCCTAACTTCTGTGCCTAACTAAGCTGCCAAGCCCTGCTACAGAAGAAGCACAAACATCAAAGCCTTGCAGCTTGATGGCACTGTAGACTAACAGTCTCTGCTAAGAGGGCAGTGCCTGGTCGTCCTTCTTGCCGTCAGTCTGAGCAATCCCGGCTCCCTGGGAAGGCACTTCTCTCAGGCCTCTGCCCTCGCTCCCAGCAGAAGGCATCACTCCTTGGATGGACTTGGTGCAACCTCCCTCCATTCCCCGCCACAGACCTTCACTCACACCAATTCAGAACTCTTTCCCAGGCTGAACTGGGAGAAGTACCCCTTTCCTCCCCCTTTTCCTTTTACCTACACTCTGGAGCCTTCCCATTTCTGCTTTTCTAGAGAGAATTGATCAATGACCCATCAATCATCTCATGTCTTGCTTGTAAGTTAACTTTGCTTCTCTTCCAAGTGTTTGTGTCTGGAACATCAACACACCTCTCTGTCCCATCTTTAAGAAAGCATACTGGCCCTTGGTCCTGCACTCCCCTTAATAGCTCATCTCCTTAGTCTGCTCTAGCTTCTTGAAATGTTGGGCTGCATTTTCTCTTTTCTTCATTTTCTAACCTTTTCCTCCTCCAACTCTGCATCCTGGCCTTCACTCCCACCATGACCTGAAACTGCCCACAGAAGTGTCCCCCCCGCCCCCCCACTCCCTACTCTGATTTCAGAGCCACACACATCAGGCCTTGGCTAACACTCCCTCTGCTCCAGGATGCTGCTCTTTTTGCTTGGTCCTAGCTACTCCTTGCCAGGCACTTCCGAAAATCCTCTTCTCCTGGGCTTCCGTCTTGGACCCCACTCTGCATGGCCCCTGGGGCATCTCATCTACCCCCTTAACTCGAGTTCCACCTAGACCCAGTGGAGTTTGTAACATCCTAGACCTTTCTCTTGGTCTTCCTACCTCCTCATTCTGTGTGATTACACATAATGTGTTTTGTCTCTGGGTAGAGCTGTAATCTCTGTGAAAACTGACTGGGTTTCTTCCCTTTTTTTTTTTTTTTTAATTTATTTACTTGTCAAAGAGAGCGGGAGAGAGAGCAAGAGAGCACAGGCAGACAGAGTGGCAGGCAGAGGCAGAGGGAGAAGCAGGCTCCCCGCCGAGCAAGGAGCCCGATGTGGGACTCGATCCCAGGACGCTGGGATCATGACCTGAGCCGAAGGCAGCCGCTTAACCAACTGAGCCACCCAGGCATCCCGTTTCTTTCCTTTTTAAAGTTCCTCTCTGCTTTGTGATTCTCTGGGAGAGGTGCACCTTGGAGCATCTTGTTACTGGCTGGGTGCTGGTACATGTGCTGCCCCATTAAGCCCTTTCAGCTTCTCTCCCTTCACTTTATAGAAGAAGAACCCTGTGATGCATTTCTCTGACTCTTAGTTTTTAACTGAAAGTGGCAGATTATATCACTTGCTTAGAGACTGTTGAAGAATTACGTAAAATATATATACAGTGTTTAGCCCAATACAGTGTCTGACATGTAGTTCGCTTTATTAGATGCAAGAATTCTTAAGATGACACGTGTCAGATTCTAGTCCTTTACTGTCCCTGGAACCTGCCCTCCTTGACAGCGTTCATTCAGAGCCCTAGCCAGGAACCCATCTCCCGGGACTGTGTCCTCGGCGGGACGGGCCTCCCTTTGACCACAGCAGTACTCTTGGCTGCTCCCTGTGAAGCCTGGCCTCCCCACTGAGGTGCTCGAGCACAGTCTCCTGATCTCCTGTGCATCAGGGCGAGTGTCCGGTCTGAAAACCACGCATCACTGGAGCTTTGCCTAAAACCGTAGTGTCGCCAAGTCCTGCCATTCCACAGCTTCCACGCTCACTGTAATGCCATTCCACAGCTTCCATACTTGCTCCTCCTGCCTTTGTGAGGGGAACGGAAATGTCTCCTCGGTTGCTCTCCTTTGTCTCCTAAAACAAGGCAAAACCATGTTGACTTTGGCATTTCTGCTTTTCCTCCCCTTGCTTTTCTTCAGCGGCATCTTTATCTTGGACACTCCTCAACATGTTCTTGTATTGTACTGTCCCTCCACCTCTCTTAAAATCTGTAGTAATCTCCTATGATTTGGGAAAGAAATACTTTGTGTCCAGATGAGGCAATTTTAGCCATCTGTAGGATGATGTGGTGGTGGGGGGGGAGGTTCATTTGGGAAGGGTTGGGAGTAGTTGGGGAACAAAGACATCCTCCTAATTTAACCCCCTAATTGCCTTAGATATGACAGCTGTATTTGAACACACTCCTGTTCTCGCTCAGCCTTCCTTAGTAAGTCCAAGTGAAAGGAATTTTAACTTTAAATTTAACTTCTGTACCTAGACCTGAATTATATTTTTAAAAATCTATTTTTTAAGATATGCCAGTATATTAAATAGAATCTGAAAGACCTGTGTCTGTGTTTTGTTTTTGATGAGGTCTGGAATTGTGTTTAGCATTGAAGGTGCAGAAAGATGCTGCCATGAAAATTCATATTTGTTATAACCCCCTGTAGAATGATTTCAGACAAGTAGGACCTTTCCAACCCAAACAGTTCAGTCAGATGTCAGGTTTTTTTTGCTTTGAACATGCTTCCAAATTACTTGATAATCACTGAGAAACTATCATACTTCTCATGTAGATCCTTCTTAAATAATACTTTAAATATTAATCATTAGCCACATGATGACCATGCATGGCTTTTTTTAGTAGTTAAAGTGAAAATGAAATATCTCATTATATTATGAATTCTGATATGGTTAGAATCAGTTTATAGCCTGGATCTATATCCTCTTTTTATTTACTTAAAGTGTGTGCTTGTTTGATTTTCTATTTGTTTTTGCCCTCTATATGTATTTTGCTGCCCCCCGGTTTTAAGATAACCTCATTGATATTTAAGAGCTCTCTCGGGAAAGAGCGCATTTTGTAAAAAAAAAAAAAAAAAAATGTGTGCATTCTATTCACATGTTTGATTGGGGTTTAAATCCCAAGGCATACTGGGCAAAGAAAGATGTGTGTTTTTAAAATGGACTATAGCCTTGGTACGTGAAGTCGTTTAAGCTGATTAATGGCTGGGGCTCTGAAGAACAGAGGGAATTCTCATTCATGTTCATTTCTCATGTTCTCTAAAGCTGTAAGTTCTGGGGCAAAACTGAAGATACATCCTGATCTTGCAGCTCAGATATTTTTCCTATTCTTAGAATCCACTTCTCTGTAATAGTGAGATTCAAAGTACCAGAGGCCTGGGAGATAGTTGAGCAGATCTGAAGCAGTGAGACCAGACAGTCCAATCAGGGCTGCTTTCTCCTGCTTGGAGGGGCCTTGGAGCCCCTGTGAAGGCTGCTTATCTGCAGTTCCAGCTGGAAGCTGAATGTCATGTTCCAAGTTGTTCAGAGGAAGAGAAATTAAAAGAAGAAAATAGTAGTATTCAGAATCAAGAGTAAACAGTTTCCACAGTTCTTCTCTTACAGTTGAAGCAAATTTATATTAGAAATATCTTTGTCTTTTTACCCTAGGCAGGTTTAGTCCCTTAGGGGGAAAAAATACGTGGGCTTATTGCTTTAGACACTATTCTCAGAGATTTGTGGAGTCTACTCATGTTGGCCAGTGAATTATCAGACAACTTCAGAAGTTATTTTCAAAAGTTCTCTCTAGGCAGTCCTTTATTTTATACTGTGTGGGTTCTTTCTCTTTGTTCATAAAGATCTTTGTTGGTGTAAAGCTGCCTAGATCTAACAGTATTCCGCCCACTCCGCTGTGAGCTTTCCTTTTGTTTCTGAGACTGTAATTCAGTCAGTGGGTAGGTCAGAGTGCCTGGACACACAAACACACACACACAAACATACACACACACACACACACAGTGTCAGTGGGCAGGTCAGGGTGTCTGGATACACACACACACACATACACACACACCCCTCCACCACACACATACGCACACACACATATACCCCTCAGCCAAACTTCCTACTACCAATAAGGTCAGTAGTTCTGGTGAAATGAGAATGTTTGCATCTGAGATTATAGTAGAATAGATTCACAAAAAAAGCAGGAGGAATTGCATCCACTAGCTTCTAGAGAATACTTGTCTTGTGCCATGAGTTCTTTGTTCTCTTTTTGTAGAGTGCTGCTTGGTATAATCTTGGCAACAGTTTGGGATACAGAATTAACCTATGAAAAATGTTCAAAATAACAAGGAAGTAGTCTCTAAAATGAGAGTTTAAAAATACACAACCAGCCATCCTTCACTGCCGCCTTAACTGAAGCCTTGCAGCAAGTTATGTTTAATTATGTAGGTGACAATTTTTCCCCATTAGCCTAACAAATAGATGGCAAAAATAGGCATCAGTTTGAAAAAGCAGGATTTGAAGCATGTCTTGTTGCCTGGCCTGTATATCCAGGAGGACCAGCTGCAGGAACTGCTTGGGCCTGCTTATTGAAGACTCCTGAATATATTGTGTAGTCAGGGGATTGATTAGTGACAGATTCCCTTAAAGGACAGCCATGTGGCTCTTAATCTTTTTTTAGATATTAGACCCTTTTGAATATTTAATGAAAGCTATTGGTAATCTCCTTAGAGAAGTGCTTATATCCATTCGCACACAAAATTTTAAAATTTAGGAGGTTTCTAGAATCCCAGAAGACATCATAGATGCCACTTCTACTCTACCATCGAAACCAAAGACCCTATACATGAGTGCATGTGTGTATGTATTTATCTGTATCTGTATATCTATAGTTACAGGTGTATTCAAGGTCTCCATTTTCTCTGTGATTGAAACAACAGAAAGCCAGGAGGGATTCTCATATTCCTGGGAGGTTCCATTGTTAGCTCAGGTGAAAATCACAAAGGTCCCAGAAGAGAAAGCAAGGAAAGAGTTTCATAACCTTTCATACCCTGTCAGTATTTGCAGTGAATAGACATTTAAGATGAAAGATTCATTGCAAGATACTGTATCGAGGGGGACATTGAAGCTATAGTAATGCACTAGAAATTTGGAATTGAAAAGTATGTACAAAAATGTCAATGTTCATGGGCTGTATATAGAGTCCTTGAACGTATCAGTCAATATTGATAACATTATAAAAGTAAAAATTAACACATGGAAAATCTGGGTATTTCTTCCAAGCCTGAAACCTGGGTGTCAGTTTAAAATTCCCTGCCTTGGGGCACCTGGGTGGCTCAGTCGTTAGGCGTCTGCCTTCGGCTCAGGTCATGATCCCAGGGTCCTGGGATGGAGCCCCTATGGCATTGGGCTCCCTGCTCAGCGGGAAGCCTGCTTCTCCCTCTCCCACTCCCCCTGCTTGTGTTCTCCCTCTCACTGTGTCTCTCTCTGTCAAATAAATAAATAAATAAATAATAAATAATAAAATAAAATTCCCTGCCTTCTTCGTCCTCTGCATCCGGCCAGTCCTCAGGTACTCCCTGTCTTGCCTCCTCCATAGGTACTAAATCTGCCCTTCCCACCTGTTCCCAGCTCTGGCTCCACATTGGTCACAGTCCTCTTCATCACTTGTCCAGGCCCCTGCCATGTTCTGGAATGGAATGTAACTTTGCAGTGAAGCATGCAGACCAGGGTTTGAATTCTCACTCCAGCTTTTTTACTGACTGATTATGAAAGTAGGATATGTGTGAGTATCTCATGCCTCAGATGCGACATGGGGATTGTAAGGTTCCAATACAGGGGATTTTAAGGCTTTAATGAGCTGAGTTAGATACTATAGATGGCACATGGCAAATTCTCAATTATCGGCAGATATTAAAAACCTCCGTAACCATCTTCCCTATTTCTGGTCTTGTTATTTTTAAAATTAATTCTCTACACTGCCACTAATGAGATCTTTATAGAAGGAAGAATGTTTTTTTCTTCCCTCTGCTTAAAAGCTTTTGCTAGCATTTCATCAACCAAGAATAAACTGAAAGGTCCTTGATAAGACCTTACATAAGGCTTCTTGTGACCTGTGTCTTGTCTTCTTGCCTAGCATCGTCATCACTTAATTGTGTGTGTGCTAATTTTTAAATTACAATGCCATTTAAAAAGTCTATCAAGACAGAAGAGTATGAAAGTTTTAAAAGGCTTTCCCTCTGTTGGTACCCCTCTCTGGGTGAACCACTCAGAATAATTTGACATGTATACTTTCGTGTCTGTATGTATGTAGTTACGTGGATAGGTGAATGATGGTTGTCTAAATAGTTGTGTTTTACTCATCTGGTGTTTGCTTCATTTTTATGAGTACATTACAGCTATCATGACACCTTTCCAGATTGAGGCCTGTATCTTGCCTTTTTTTAAAAATTTTATTTTTAAGTCCTCTCTATACCTTTTAACTTAACAACCCGAGATCCAGAGTCACATGCTGCTCCAACTGAGCCAACCGGGTGCTCCTGTCTTGCTTTTGTAATAGATGCACTGTCTTCCATTGTATTGTGTCTGTTTTCTCTCCATCTGAAATTATTTTTATATACGTTGTTGTGGTAGGCATATAACTGAGTTTTTCTCCCCAATGTGCATGTGTCCTAATGACCTTTATCTTGAGTCTCCTGACTTAAAATGCCACCTTTACTGTGTATTAAATTCTCATATGACATTGGGCGATCATTTAGTGGTCAGATAGCATATATTCAGATCATTAACTTTGTTTTTTTGTTTTTTTTTAAAAGCTCATTCTAAGTTTTAATTATGAAGGTTTAAAAATGTTGAAGTCTTTAGTCAGTGAATGGAATGATGTTGATTTACTATACTGACTACTCGCTCTTAAACACTAAAGCCAGATACACACTGTGGTCTAGGCATATTACATAACCGCTTGCGCCCCAGTTTCATTCTCTGCAAAATGTACATAATGCCTATTTCATAGGACTTTTATGACGATTTAATGAGTTGGTATTTGTAAAGTGCTTAGAACGGGATTTGGCCCAGAGTTAAGTGCTATGTACATGCTTGTTGTATAAAAGCCATCTGTATATGGCTTGATAAAGGATAGCTCAGGCTTTATACCCATTCCTTCTTATTCCTTATTCTTCATTTTTGCTTATTGAGATAATCATATATTGTTATTAGAGGTTGTTGGCTATGATAGCAGGTGTTTGATGGTTCTTCAGATAGATCTCTATGGTCCTGGATATATTGATTAAACATAAATTCAGAACATTTTGTTTTATCAACTGCTAAGCCAACAAGAATACCACCCTCAAAACCCAGCAGATGGACTCTCTCTGCTTCTCATAACTTCTCTTTGGTTTTATTTGTTTTAAGAAAATGCTTCTTTATGTTCCCTTTGGCAGTGTTTGAATGATTTTTTTTTTATCCCATCAATAACATGATCCCCCCCCCCCCAAAGTAAAGAAAATCATCAAGTGTTTACCAGGAGTTAAATTTTCTCTGGTCAGGCTATCTAAATCCCAGTTTGCCTGCATAAGACTTCTTGTGATCTCACCTGTCACATTTAAAATTGTGACATTTCAGCCTAGGAGATACACATGGAGACAGTTTGAGAATTTTGAAGATGTTGCTGAGATAAACCAGAGAAGAAGACCACTGGACTCATGGCAGTGGTCTTTGGTGTTCTAAGGAATCTTACCTCACCATCTGCATATAAAATTTGTACGAACATCTTTTGCTTTGACAGCCATCTGAAGGTTCAGAAATCAGCGGCCTGTTGTCTTGGGCCGGTCCTCTCCATGGCCTGCTAGAGGTGTGTGCTTCAGCGGCTGTGACTCCTTTGCATGCCTCATTTCTCCCATTTCTCTCGATACTGAATTAAGATCAGGAAAATATTGTTGCCTGCCAATGCTTGCCTGTGAATAAAATAGAATGCCTGTGGGCACGCAGATAGAATCTTCCATTTAGAGGATTGATACGGTTCTGTAACACACATCTAGCTGCTGTTCGGCTGGTGCTGATGGCCACTAGCCTTCTGCCGTCTCCACAGAGTGGCTCAGAAACAATCAGTACCAGCATAATCTCTCTGGTCCTGTGATGAGGTGCTCAGTGTCAAACAGAGTGAAACGTCCAGAATTTCTCACAGATACTTACCAAGTGCCCAAGAGCTGTTTACAGGGTATGTTTGTGACTTTGGAGCAGAGATCTACTGGCACGCACATGTGATGAGTGCCTTATGCATTATAGTTCATAAAGGAATTCTGCCGTTAGCCTGTCTGCTTTGCTCTAGGCGTGGCGTTTTGTTTTGTTTGGGTTGGTTTTCTTTCTTTTTTTTTTTTTTTCCTAATGCTTTGGCTCATTTTATTTTTTTAGTAATAGTATGCAATTTGTACCTGCTTTTGCTATGTGATATAGAACTTGGAATAATTCTTTTTATCATTACTGACAAACTTCATTATTTTGCAAATGTCTGGGAAAAGAAAATGATGAGATAAAACAGCTTTACTTCTGTGCCCAAGAGTACATGGCACATCCTTGGAAATGCCTTTCATGGCCTAGAGCCGGGTTTTGTTTTGCTTGTTCTGTTTCCACATCTGTCCTCTAATGTGGAACAAACAGTTGGCTGGCTTTCAGAAGATTTGGGTCCTTAGTTACAATCTGCTACCAAACAGGTTGTGTGACCTTGATAAAGTCTCTTCACCTCCCTGGGTTTGAGTTTATTTAACTCTAAAAGTTTTTTTCAGGTCTACAGATCTTATGATTTTTTTTATAAGATTATAAATTATGATTTTTTTATATGATTTTTGCTTTAGTGTGTGATTCCAGTTCCCTTTTGTCACCATAAAATATAATTTTATAGCACAGCTATCAATTGTGTTCATAAAATACATGATTTTTAGAAAGGAAAAAAATTAAATCTCCTATGAATAAACCATTAAACAGAAAAGAGACTGATGAAAGACAATGCTGTTTCTCACTAGAAGCTGCCTTTCAGATTTTAAAATGAATGTTTTGTCTTTTATTTGAAACCCTCCAAAGAAGCCGTGACTGTTGTAGCCATGTAGTGTTCCTTGCAGTGCTACCTGAAGCTCCCAAATTTTCCTCGAGAAACCTTCTGAAAATGCTGACAAGAATAACGTTGATCATCCTAACTCCCAGCTCTGAATTATTGTCAGTGTCTTGAATTTATCATTCATATGTGAAAAGAGAGCACAGTCTGTTCCATATAATCCTGGTTCCTTCCTGTCCCCAATTTTCTATCTTTCGGTTTTGTTAAAACATGAAAAATATCCTCTCAGTTTTTACAGCTTCTTGACTTTCCTTTCAGAATTATTGATATATTCCCTGTGGTCTTTCCTGTTCGGTTGGTTTCTTACCAGTGTTGTGTGTATGCACATGCATGTGTGTGCAGTGTTTTTGAAGTTAACCAAGAAATTTCAAAGCAGTGAACAGGAGGCAGTCACATAAAACCTGTTTTATACAGTCTGCTGGGAAACAGAGTAGATGTGAGAAGAAGGCTGGGGAATTAAACACACACATGACATTTATTTTTGCAGAAATAAAATATTTCTGAGAAATCATTCTTGCCATTTCATTTTTGGGTTTTGTCATCCTTTAAGGTTTTCCTTGGAAGCTTCTAAAATGATCTGTAATGTTCTTAACGACATCTTACAAGTCAGTTCATAAAGATTTAAAAACAATTTCATGTTCTTATAAAAAAGGCACACACTCAACTGTAGAAGAAGGCTGAGCAAACTATGGTACTTCCACAGAGTGGAGTATGATGCAGCTGTGACAAGGACTGTGGGCAGTCGCGTGACTGACATGGCGTGGTTTCCAGGAGGTGTTAAGAAATGAAAAAAGCCACATGCAAAATAGCATATATAGTATGCTACCTTTTGTGTGAGAAGGAAGGGGGAAATAAGGCAAAACTTTTTTTTTATTTTTACAAAAAGAAATCCAGGAAGGATAGACCACAAAACAGTGAGGTTGGTTACCTCTAAAGAGTTTGAATGGGGAAGATAGGATATGGGAGACAGAGAGATACTTCTTTGAGAACCTTTTTGTACAGCTTGAACTCATGGAAGGACACTAACATTATACATATTAAGAAATAAAAACAAATCAAGAACTGAAAGCACATTTAAATCAATGAACACAACCATATTTCAAATGGATACTTTAACTGCACTAGAGAGAGAGAAAAATGCGAATCCAAGTAGGATAGGAACATGGTTTTTAACTGCATACCCCATTCGTGGACAGCAGAGCAGGGAGGGAGAATTGCAAACAAATCCTGAAATCTTTCTGTAGATTTGTTTATTATAGTACTGTGGGTAAAACAGTCCTGAAACTATAGTAGATATGCTTTAGGATTTAGTATATGAGTAAATGTGCTGACTTGGTTAGAGGAGAAAGACAAAAATGGATGGGAAAAGGCAGAATGAACCCTTTGGGGTGGTCTGGGATTAGACATGTCAGTATGAATTTAGGATTTGTAAAATATACATAAGTATGCATATACTTACATCCATGTGTAAATATTTGTATATGTATATGTATGTGTGTTTTGTATGTAACTATATAGTGAATTGGGCAACACTGTCGTGTGATCAAAATCAGTGAGAGGATGCACAGGTGTCCTGTGGCTCCAGAGGAGATATCCTGAGGACTCTGTCACCCATGTAGCATACTGGCAGAGAATGCATAACTGAATCTAATCATGGGGAAACGTCAGACACATCCAGAATGATGAGCATTCTGTTTTGAAAAAAAAAAAAAAAAGGAGGAGGGGAAAGACTTTTTTAAAAAAATGTTGTTGTAAGAGATAAAGAAATAGTATGGAAAAAGTTCCAGATTAAAGGAGACTAAAGAAACATAACAACTAAATTTGATATCTGACCCTACCTGAATCACGTTGTGGAGGGGGAGAGTGTTATAAAGTGCCTTGTTGGATAAATTGGAAACACTGGAATATGAATTGAAGATTAGTTAAAAGTTTATAAATGTTAACCTTTCCAGAAGTTGGTAACTGAATTGTTACATAAGAGAATGTTCTCATTCTCAAGGGAAGTACACTGCCTGCTCTTAAGGGAAAATGATTTAGTATTTAAGGGTAAAGGGCCCTCAAATGATTCAGAAACAGTCATATATACATGTGGATGTATATGCATATCTATATTTATATCAGTGTACGGGCACAGATATGAGAGAGAGAACACAAATGGTAAAACGAATGAGGTTTCTACTGTTGTTAACAATAAAGGAGTCCAGGCAAAGGCTATGCATGTTCTTTGTATTATTTTGTTCTTGCAGCTTCTCTTTTAAGTTTGACATTACATTCAAATGAAGAGATTTTTTTCAAAAGAATAAAGATAAACATTAATGCGTTAACCAGTAATAAAGAGTAATAAAATTAGTGATTAAAAAGCAGCTCTCATTCTAATAAAACTAGATTTTAATCATCATTTTCTATTAGCCTTCTTATAACTTAACTTGCAATTAAGAGTAAATTGACTAGTAATGGTGAATCTGCTCAAAACTGCTCAAAAGTAATGATAATTTGCTAGGCTGTGGGAAACAAGGCTAGTATTAAAATAATATGAATGGGAACACATTAGAAAGTCTATTACAAAGTAGATTCCATTTACAGTAGCAGTAAATATTAAAAGGTACACAGAAATAAACATAAGAAAGCATTTTTGAAGCCTATTTGAAAATTTTAATAACCAATAATGTCGATTTGAAAATTTTAAAAACATCTTGGACAAAAAAAAATGATTAAATTAAATGGAGAGGGAACAAGTTCCTGAATTAGAAAATTCAATATGATAAAAGTTGCTCTCCATATAGAGTCATAAGCAAATAAGTCAATGTGATATAGGAAAATATACCAATGAACAGAATAGAAGGGCCAGAAGTAGACCCACAAATGTGTAGAAACAGGATATAACAGAGATAACTTTGCTGATAATGGAAGTATGGACTATATATAAATTTTGTTGAATACTCTGTTTTCCGTATTAAAAAAATAGATCCTACCTCATACCAGAGAACAAAATTAATTTCAGTTGCATTGTAGATTTAAATATGAAGAACAGAAGTTTTAAAAGAATGCTAGGGGAATATCCATGTAACTTCGGGGTTGTGAGGGATTTCATAGGTTGGATGTGCACACTGAACAGGAAATAATTGACATATTTTACTACATTAAAATAAAAAAAATTCTCTACAACAAAGTCATAAAGAGCCAACTCACATACTGGGAATAGGTAATCATTACAATCAACAAAGGATTGTTTCCAGAGTACAGGAAGAACTTCTTCAAATCACTAAGGAAAATGGGCAAAAGGAATAAATGGGGAGTTCACAGGACATGTAGTTTCCATATAAACTGTCTCCTAGGTAATGATAAAATGATCAAAATGATCAAACCATCTTTGAGGCCCAAATATAGAAAAGCAGCCATTGATCTTTAGCTGTATCACTGAGCCTCCAAGCCCGTACTGTGAGTTCTTGATTGTATGCATAACAACACCAAGTGTGTTTTAATATCACATTGTGAAGGTACTTCAGTAGCTAATGTTATATCATGAAATTTCATAGGACCAATCCTTTCCGGAGCATGAAAATGGTTTTCAGGTTGGAATGAGATTAGAAGGCATTGACCCCCGACATCCATCTGTATTCTGTGTGCTTTCTGTAGCTGAGGTAAGAGATGGTGTTATTGTCTTGGGCTGAGTGCACAGTGACAGAAGAGAATTTTCTAGAGAATAATAAATTTGAGTGCTTTCCATTATAAGCAAGTTCTAGTACATCACGGATGTATTTTAGTCAGTGATGGGTGAAATATGTTTCTTAATGAATTTTTTTCCTTCTGTGAAGATTAATCTTTTAATAAGTCCCTCATCACTAGCAGTTACCCTTGATTAAGTTGGTAAATAGTTTTCATTTGAGGTTGATAACAATCAGTGAATCCCACAGTGTTACTTTTGTCTGTTAAAAGAGACATAATTATTCAAGTTTTAGCTGAACTGACGAGAAATGTGTATGAAAAATACCCAAGCGCATGAGATATCTATTTATATAAATGTAAGCATTTTATGAAAATTACTTAGAATGAAGAGCCATTGATGAAAGTAAATGGCTTATAAAATGTAATATTTACTAAACATTTTATATTATTAAAATGATGGAAGACCTCTATATTTTTAATTACCTCATGTAAAAAACCCTATTCACTTAATTTACTGATTGATTATAGCTATTAAACTTGTATAGCATGTCTTAAGGATGTATTCTACACTGTTTTATTTATTTCCTTAATTGAGTACGCTGGATCCATGTGTTAGAGTTGAAATGAAGACATACCCATTTTGGTTTTGCTCTGTACTTTAGCTTGCATACTGTTGTAGGACAGCAGGAGATGGGGTTTCCAAGAGCAACATTTGAGAGGTATTGAATGAACAATCAATTAATGGAGGTGTAAACACCTCAGATTTCTAGATTGAATAAAAGGAAAATTTTTTTTTACAGAAAAAATTCTGGATACTTGAAAGATCGTGTCTGTCAGCATTTTGTTTTATTCAGATGTCATCTCTAAATTTGCCTTTTAATACAAGCACATTTGGAAGGGTTGGTTTATATTATGTTGATAGCACTGACAGAATATGTGAATATTTTGTTAATTTTGTGTACCCTTCAAATGCATGACACTTAATGAGGGATTGCAAACATTCCATTTTACAGGTGTGTGGTTACCGCCTCAGACTACACTTTGATGGTTATTTAAGCTGCTATGATTTTTGGACCAATGCCGGTTCCCCTGACATTCATCCAGTAGGGTGGTGTGAGAAGACCAAACACGAATTGCACATCCCTAAGGGTAAGCTGGGATGGAAAGAGAGTTGGTTTTATTTTAACAACATTTCATGAAATACTAACAAGATAGCCTGATGTGAATTGATTTTCAAAATGAAAGTTTAATCCCCCCAAAGCAGTAAGACTACAAGGATACCATTTTTAGAAATGAATAAATGTCTTTAAAAGAAAAACACTGGGGGGTGTCTGGGTGGCTCAGTCAGTTAAGCATGTTCCAAGGGTCCTGGGATCAAATCCTGCATCAGGCTCCCTATTCAGTGAGGAACCTGCTTTTCTCTCTGCTCTCTGCTCATGCTCTCTCTTGCTATCTCTGTCTCTGTCTCTCTCTCAAATAAATAAAATCTTTAAGAAAAAATAAAAGCATCAATGACGGCTCAGGTCAAATATGCTGATCAGGTACCTTTGGCAGAAATAAAATCTTATGACTTAATATAAAGTTTATTAAACCTGAGATGGAATAAAGAAACTTATTTTACATCACGCTTGAAATGAACTGTTTCACTTAGTCACTGATGCCGTATGGTGAGGAAACTTGATTCACTGTATATCATTTGTTTCAAACAAATCGTGGAAAAGACGTAACTATGAAAGAGAAGAAGATTTCACTATCTACTTCCTATTTTTTTAAGATTATTTTTTTTAAGATTATTTTTAAGATTATTTATTTATTTATTTGACAGAGAGAGAAATCGCAAGTAGGCAGAAGTAGGCAGAGAGGCAGGCAGATAGAGAGGGAGAAGCAGGATCCCAGGACCCTGGGATCATGACCTGAGCTGAAGGCAGAGGCTTAACCCACTGAGGCACCCAGGCGCCCCTGTCTACTTTCTTTTGATGGGAATCAAAAATCTCATCTTTTGTCTCTTGTTAAGTGCTAGAGGAACCTGGGCCTGGCAGATGTGACTGAAGCCTTTTTTATTTGCTGTGTGCTGGTGAGGTGAGGATTTGATCAGTTGAGATACCCGTGGGCCTCTTTCCTTGCACAGCAGACTTTCTGTGTACCGGCTTCTGCTCGGATGCCGGAGTACTGGATGGCAGTGGCACTTCTGGAGTTTGTGTACAGCCATTTTACTGCCCAACCCAGAGTGGCCTTTGGGGATCCACCCCTGAGACCAATGGCAGAACCCCTAAGATTGCTGGATTTCATGAAAGCTGGTCACGGGCTCATTTTCAGTAGGTCTTTATGGAACCCTTGCTGTGTGCTGGCACTGGGGATAGAGCCGTGAATAAAATAAACCACCTCTGTCTTCATGGGGCTTTCGTTCTGGGGTAGGGGGGCGACAAGTCTTAGACAAAGGTGAGGTAGGGTGGCAAGCAATGACGGTTGGGGGATGGGACAGAGTGCATGCTGATGAAGGGCATGAGAACGTGATGTCCGACAGACAGGTGGCTGAATGAGGGAAGTCAGCGAGGCCCCCCTTGAGAGGGCTGCCCGAGAGAGTAAACGCCCTGGCGCTAGAGGCTGCTGCCACCAGGTTGAGGAATCTCAAGGAGGTGAATTTGGCTGGAGCACAGAAGCAAGGGCAAGATGTGGGAGATGAAGTTAGAGGTGTAGCATTGTGCAAGGAGCCTGAATTTTGTTCTGTGTAACATTCAACCAGAAACAGTTTATTGAGCCCCTCTTGTTTGGGCCAACCCTGTGGGAGCCACTTTAGGGCACACAGAGGGGAGGATCAGTACAAAAGGCAAAACCCACAAAGATAAGCAGCAGAAAGCTGTTGCTGCCAAATGGTGTTTGAAATGTGAGGGGGTTTCTATAATTTCCCCAAGTGCCTGGAACCCTGGATTGTTGCATCATCAGGACCTCTGATGTTCTCAGTGACATGGCTTCTTCAGGAGTGACCGTGAGTGCAGGAACTTTTGTCTCTTCCCTTTGCCCATTTTGGAAAGCCTCACTAAGAGATGAGACTCCCATCAGGCCATCAGCAGACCAATTCTATATCTTAATGAATTTAAACAATTTGTAAGGGCATGATATGCATGATGGGAAATCACATCAACAGTTTTGAATTTCATATGTTAAAAGACATTGAAACAATTTAGAGATTTTAATTTAAATCATTTGTGGTCTACTACAGGACTTTGAATTTATAACAGAAGACTGAAGAAGGCTAATATATTGAATATGCACATGATTATATACTGTGGGTATTTTGAATAATCCATACTTTTTTTAGGTTATAGAAAAGATAAATTTGTTTGGATGGATTACTTGAAGGCCTGCAAATTGCAAAATGCTCCCAAGAAATTATTCAGAAACAGAAGTTCTGTAAGTATTTTCTTCCTCAGTGTAAACCAGATTTCTACTTGAGCTTAAATTTTTTAAAATTCACTATATATTCTGTTGTATTTTTCCAGAATCCTTAGCTTCATATGACTTTTCTCACTTAATTTGCCTGTTTCCTATAGGTATATTCCCCCCCCCCCCTTTAAATGTACAATTAAATATTTTATTTAGATGCAGAGAGTTGAAGACTTTATATTTAAATCCTGCTAAAATTTAAAATGCCTTTTGGAATGGTTTTTCCTTCTTGATTCCAGTGAGTTATTCGTTTGAACTTAGTTTGGTGTTTTGAGACCAGTAGATACCACAGGTAGACTTTGAATAAACCCAGCCTAGTTGGATTTCTGTGTAATGAGAATGAGGGTGACATTTTCTACATATTCAAGGGGTGTATGAAGATATGAAGATTTGGATGGAGCACATTTGTTATGCCATCTGTGTCCCCAGTAACCTGCCAGCTCTTCAGGAGAGAATGAGAATAAGGTGCAGCCACTGCCTCCTCTGGGCCCCTCAGCCTGTCTCCCCCCCACCCCCTGCAGTGAGGCCACATACCTGGGAAGGGGGCAGGGAACCCTAGGGTGGCTCTGCCACCTGCTGGCTGTGTGTCCCTTTGTAGGACACTCACCCTGATCTTGAAATCAATGTTATACAACTGCTCCGTGTGTTTCATAGAATTTTATCAACGAAAGAGAGTAATAGAAATGGGAAATTCCTTTTAAAGATGTAAAGTGCTAAAGGGAAACAAAAAGCAGGGCTCAGTATAGACAGTAAAGAGGTAGAAAAAAACCATTTTCTAGTCCCCAGATCCCAGGACTGGCTAATTACACTGGTATAAAAAGTTGGGTTTTGTTATTGTAATGTTACTTTAAATCATAGTCCTTACTCTTTTTTTCTATGAAAAAATGTGTATAGATACTAAAAAAAGCATTTGGATTTCTTTCAAGTATAGGTTTATTTATGGAGTCATGCATGTGTTTCTTAAATAATTGAGAAAGCCACTGTTTGCAGATCTCATCAAAGTAAATGATAATTTTGGTGCTAAAGAGCCTATCTTTACTGCTTCTCCAAATACTGGTATTTGGAAACTGTTCAAGTGTGTGGGGAGCAGAGAAAATTATTTGATATTCCTGTATCCAGTAAACATCATATTTTTAAATTAATATAATTTCTTCTAAGAACTGAAAAGGGAAAATAATGATGATGAGGGAAATATAACTTACCTGCACAACAAAAGAGAAAAAGTACAAGGTAAAACCCAGTTTCCTGGTTTTTTGTTAAGAATGCTAACCTCGTAACAGTTTGTTGGAATATTTGTACTAGCATTTGCTGGCTTCATTCTGGAGGGTAAGTGTTGCCTGTAGACTGTTCTGATGCTAAACATAGACATTTTGACAGTAGCTCAGTCCTATCTGGTGTCCTGTTTCTTTTTGTGCCTCTCCCCTCTGGTGCTGTGTTAGAATGGGCCAATGCCTAAAGAATTTCAGGTTGGAATGAAGCTGGAGGCCGTCGACAGGAAGAACCCTTCCTTGGTGTGTGTGGCAACCATAGCAGATATTGTTGAAGATCGCTTACTAGTGCATTTTGACAATTGGGATGATAGTTACGATTACTGGTGAGACACCAATGTGCATTTTATTTCTGTGTGTTCATGTTTGGTGTTAAGAATTTATTTTCCTTCTGGTCCTGTCACTGTCCTTGCTGTTCTTAGAGTAATGAACATTGGAATTTAGTCGCCAACTTTTCATGACCTTCTCTTCCACATGAATTGCTGAATTAAAGTGCCCGAGAAACTTCTCCACTCTATGAGAGGTTACCTAATGAGGCCTCAGCTGAAATAATATGACCGGGTCAGGGCACTTCACTGTGTTGTGTCTGGTTTGTAAGGGAGACATTTCTATGAAGAGGAAGTGAGGAAGAACTTGCAGCTATTTTTTTTTCCTAAAAAATGTTGAACTCAGCCTGTCATATTTTTGAAAGGGAAGATTCACGGGGAGAATGGAGTAAATTATCTGAGATCCTGTGGGGAGCAGAGAAAATGAATGCTACAATTTACTAACTAACATGGCATGAGTTACAATTAAACTAACATTGCATGAGTTACAAAAGGCTTTCTGGGTAAAAACCTGAAATATGGAAGAGGGAAGGGCAAAAATAATTTTTGTAGCATTTCTTCACAGTCTGTCCTGAGAAACTGCCAAGTCTCTGCCTAAGGCTACGGTTCTTCATGTGCATGAAGGGGGCCCTGTTCTCTACTTTGAACTAAGAAGCAGAGCATAGATTAATTGTTCTGTGTGTCTTGGATAGAATGGTCTGGGTTCCTTGAAAAGGAGAGGGAGGAAATTGGCATATGGAGTCTGGTCTGTCCTGTTAAACTTGGGCTGGCCTATTAATATTTTTTCCCTTGCTGCTAGTAGGAAGTGCTGGGAGAGGCTTATTAAAATGTTCGCTCTTTGGGGATAACACTGGCAATTCAGGTTCTAGTCAAACTCTTTCTAAAAAGTACTTTTAAATTTCAAGAAAGTGAGGTAAAAGAGAAGTTTGGTCACTTAGCTTAAAAAATACAGTACTAAAAATTACTTCTATTTAGCTATAAAATATTTTAACTATGTAATTACATCTTCCATGGTGTCTCTTAGTATCTAGAATGGTCATTACTCTTGGATTATTTCTCTGGCTTTGACCTGGGTAGGACCTGAAATAGAATCCTGTTTTGCAGGTGTGATATAAATAGCCCTTATGTTCAGCCAGTTGGTTGGTGTCAGGAGAATGGAAGAACTCTGATAGCACCCCAAGGTAAGTGGACTGGCTGCATTTTCTTTGAAGGCATCTCTGTGTGAGTGGTGATGGCTATTCTTATTTTTTGTTGATGCAAACCAGATTTTAATAAAAGTGTATGATAAAAATACTGCACAAGGCTGTTTTGATTACCCAGTAACTCATGTGTCTGAAATCTGTTAGTCTTTCCTGTAATGAAAATGGACTGGGTTTATAGAGATGCATTAGGCAGCCACTTTAAAAAAATGTTGCTGTTGGGGCACCTGAGTGGCTCAGTGGGTTAAAGCCTCTGCCTTTGGCTCAGGTCATGATCCCAGGGTCCTGGGATCGAGCCCCGCATCGGGCTCTCTGCTCAGCAGGGAGCCTGCTTCTTCCTCTTTCTCTCTCTCTGCCTGCCTCTTTCCCTATTTGTGATCTCTGTCTGTCAAATAAATAAATAAAATCTTTTAAAAAAAATGTTGCTGTTCATTCCCAGGTTTCAGCACCAAAAAAAAAAAAAAAGTTGCTAAAAATTTTCATCCAACGAAATGTGTACCATTGCTGCAGATCATTATTTAAAGCTAATTTTTCCCATGTGTTATCTATCTTTAACTTATGCTAATCCATTAATTGAATCATAAGTTTATTATATATTCTTTGGAATTAAATGAAGAAATGTAGAAATCTAAGGAGTGAGAATTAAGCATGAGTCTTCAGACTTGCCAGACCTCTTTACCAAACCAACTTGATGGTTCAGCTAAACACCACAGTAGGGACTCTCTCTAGTTATATTTTTTTCTCATTGTAGAAATATTAAGTATTTAGAGAGTTTCTGTATCAAAGTTATGTTTTCTAATTTCAAAATTAATTAGATATAATGGTTGTTTAAGCTTAGCATTTTAAAAGTCAGTATTCTAGGGGAAACTGATTTCTTTCAATAAAAAAAATTGTAGATAGAGTATGAGGTCATACGAGTGGCACTGTCAGTGAGGGGTCCAACTCCTGGTTTGGGCCCAGGTGGTGTTCTCAGGGTGTTGGGATCAAGCCCTATGTTGGGCTTTGTACTCAGTGTGGAGTCTGCTTGAGATTCTCTCTCCCTCTCCCCTCTGGCTGTCCCTCCATCTGCCCCCTCCTGCTTATGCTCTCTCTCTGTAAAATAAATCTATAAAACTTAAAAAAATGTGGAGTATGTAACATGCCATTCTAGAATGGAACAGATGTTTAATGTTTAGATTTGAATGATTCTGGAAATTTGATGTGTTTTAATTTTTTTTCCTTGGTACAGAAAAATGATTAGGATTTGTCATCAAATTTGTGAGTTCAGTGAAAAAAAAATTCAAAACAACAAACCAAACCAAACTTAAAAAAAAAACCACATCCTATTTAAACTCTCCAATTAGTCTAGAAAACTTTTTATAAAATATATAACATCTTCTCAGATTTGATTTTGATATGAAAATAGATTTAGAGTTCTATTTTTCTGTAAAACTGGCTAAAGCTAACTTTAGAATAATGTTCTTCAAGATGAGGTGAAATGTTCATCAGATCTCAGAATATGTGGTTTGAGTTAGTGTGCCTGGAGATACAGCACACTCTGTTTCCCATTTTCCTCTGCTGGAATAACTTCTCTGCTACCTGCAGCTTATTCTTACTACATTTCACGGATGTAATCAGTAGTTAAGTTCATCTCCTTGTCTTCTTGTGCTGTGTCAGCCTAGAAATAGTCTGTGCAGAGATTTTAAGAATTCTATGTCCAGAATCTTTCCATTATTAATATGAACCGAGGAGCGAGGGGGCAAAGCTCCCATACAACAGATAAGGCCAAAGCTTTCAGGCCCTGATTGATGGGTGCAGGAGACTATTTAGTTCATAAAGTCCACAAAGTATCAATGGAACTCAACCCAGACTTATGGTTTTCCCCATACAATTGATTGCATATACAAACATCATCACCATGCCGAAATTTGAATAAGAGTTGTAGCCAAGGACCAATTTAGTGATAGAAAGTATTCACTTTGGGGTCATATTTTCTTCCCTAAGATGTAGGTTTAAAATTCTGGAGAGATTTCGTCCTGATATACAATGTCTGAATTAGAATCTTCCAGTTAACCCACCTCTAAACCTGATCTACCTGTTAATATCCTTTTTACACATTATGGAGTGTTTTTACACACTAAAATACTGCCCTCCCCCAAGCCCCAATTTGTATAATACTTTGTTTCTCTGCAGTGAATTCTTTACCTACTTTTTTTCCTATTGATATATAATCCACTTATTATGAATTTCACCCTTTTAGTATTTATTTCAGTTGTTTTAGTATATTCACAATGTGGTACAACCATCATCTCTATTTTTTTTTAGAGATTTTATTTATTTATTTGACAGACAGAGATCACAAGCAGGCAGAGAGAGAGGAAGGGAAGCAGGCTTCCTGGTGAGCAGAGAGCCCGATTGCGGGCTCGATCCCAGGATCCTGGGATCATGACTTGAGAGACTTTAACCCACTGAGCCACCCAGGCGCCCCCATCTCTTTCTATTGCCAAAGATTGTCATCATTCCCAAAAGAATATCCTCTTGTACTCAGTCACTCCTCATTCTCTCCTCCCTTTCAGGCCTAGGCAACCACTACTCTATTTTATATCTCTTTAGATTTCACTATTCTGGACCCTTGGCATTCATGGAATCAAACAGTAATGGCCTATTAGATCTTGGCTTCTTTCACTTAGTACAATGTTTTCATATTGTAGCTTGACTCAGTACATCATTCCTTTTGTTTACAAATAATATTTTAGTGTATGGATATGCCACATTTTGCTTATGAATTCATTATTTGGTGGGCATTTGGTTTGTTTTCACTTTTTTGATTGCTATAAGCTTTCATGCACAAGTTTTTGAGTGATGTTTTCATTTCTTTTGTCTATAATTCTAGGACTAGAATTTCTAGGTCATAAGGTAATTCTGTGTTTGAGGAATTGGCAAACTATTTTCCAAAGGAGCTGCACAGTAAACATTCCCACAGGCAATGAATGAGAATTCCAGTTTCTCTACATCCTCACCAGCATGTTATTGTCTTCTTGATTATAACCATCCTGGTGGGTGTGAGGTTAGATCAATTGTGCTTTCAGTTTTCATTTATCTAATGACTAATGATGTTGAACATCTTTTCCTGTGGCTATTGGCCATTTGTATGTCTTTTTTCAAGAAATACCTGTTCACATTATTTGCCCATTTTTGAGTTAGCTTATTTGTCCTTCTGTTATTGAGTTGTAAGCGTTCTTTGGATATTAGACAAACTGTTGTCCTTTTCACTTTCTGGATGGCTTTTTTTTTAAAGATTTTATTTATTTATTTGACAGACAGAGATCACAAGTAGGCGGAGAGGCAGACAGAGAAAGAGAGGGAAGCAGACTCCCCACCAAGCAGAGAGCCCGATGTGGGGCTAGATCCCAGGACCCTGAGATCATGACCTGAGCTGAAGGCAGAGGCTTTAACCTACTGAGCCACCCAGGTGCCTTTGGATGGCTTTTTTTTAAGTACAAAACTTTTTAATTTTGATGAAGTCCAGTTTATCTGTCTTTTCTTTTGTTGTACTTTTGATGTCTAAGAAAGCACTGCTAGTCCATGGTCACCCGGACTTTTATTTACCCAATTGATTGGTCTTGGCAGAATTATTGAAAAATAGTTGATTATAGACAGATGAGTTTATTTCCAGATTCTCCATTCTATCCTATTACTTTATATGTCTGTCCTTATGCCAGTACCACACTATCTTGATTACTGTAAATATTGTGAAATTGTGAGTTCTTTAACTCTATTTTATGTTCTTTTTCAAGATTGTTTTGGCTGTTCTGAGTCACTTGCAAATATGTCCCTATGAATTCTAGAATCAGCTTGCTGATTTCTGTCCAACAAAAGCCAATGGGGATTTTGATAGGGATTGATCTCTAGATAATTTTTGGGGTAGCCATCTCAAAAATATTAAAATTTTCAGTCCATGAGCATGGGACATCTTTCCACTTATATAAGTCTTTAATTTTCTTTCAATGATGTCTTACAGTTTTTAGTCTACCAGTCTTGAACTTTTATTAAGTTTGTCCTGTAGTGTTCTATTCTTTGTTCTATTCTATTTTTTTAGTTAACATATAATGTGTTATTTGCCCCAGCGGTACAGGTCTGAATCATCAGGCTCACACATTTCACAGCACTCACCATAGCACATACTGTTCTATTCTTTTTTAATTGAAGAGAAATTTACATGACATGTAATTAGCCATTTTAACGTGTATGATTCAGTGGTAGTGTATTCAGAATGTTATGCCACCACCAGGTCTAATTTCAAAACCTTTTCATCACCCAATAAAAACATTCTGTACTTACTAAGTAGACAGTCTCCACTCCTTTACTTTTACCTTTACTCTGCTTTCTGTGGGTTTTCATATTCTCAGTATATTATACATGTTATATATAAAAAGAATCCTGTAATACATGACCTTTAGTGTCTGACTTCTTTCACTTCGTGTAATGGTTTCAAGTTCATCCAAGTTGTAGCATATATCAGTAGTTCATTTCCTTTTTCCTTTTTATGATTGAATACTTTTCCATTGTACATTCATATATTATGATTTGTTTGGCCATTTATCTGTTGATGGACATTTGTATGGACATTTGTACTTTTTCCTATTATTACCAATACTATTGTGAGCATTCTTGTACAGTTTTCTGTGTGGATCTATCTTCTCTTTGGTGTACACTCAGGAGTTGAATTGCTGGGTCATATGATAATTCTATTTTTAGCATTTTGAGGAATGGACAGCTGTTTTCTGAAGTACCTGTGCCATTTTACATTCCCACTGGCAACATATGGCAATGATTATTTCTGAACATATATGCCAACTTGTTATCTTCTGTTTTCTTGATTATGAAGTGGTATCCTATTGTGGTTTTGATTATATTTCTCAGATGACCAGTGATGTAGCTTATGTGGCTATTGGCTATTTGCATATCTTTTAAGAAATAGTTATTCAAATCCTTTGCTTATGTAAAAATACTGGGTTGTCTTTTTGTTATTTATATATTTTAAAAATATATTGTGTCCATTTACTATATTATCATTATTATTATCTTGAGAATTTTTTTAAGATATATTCATTTATTTGAGAGAGAGAGGGTGCACATGGAGGAGGGTGAAGGTCAAAGGGAAAAGGAGAGAGACTCTCAAGGAGAGAGAGTCTCAAGCAGACTGCCTGTTGAGCATGGAGCCTGACATGAAGCCATCCAAAGACTCTGAGATCAGGACCAGCGCTGAAACTGAGAGCCAGACTTCCAACCAACTATGCCACCTAGTCACCCCTGTGACAGTTTTTAATGTATTCTGGATATGAAACCCATATTGTATAAATGATTTGCAAATGTTTTCTCCTATTCTATCAATTGTATTTTCACATTCTTGATAATGTTTTTGGCTATAAAATAGTTTTTAATTTTGATGGTCCAGCTTATCTGCTTTTTCATTTGTTCCTTGTGCTTTGATATTAAATCTAAGAATCCATTGCCAAATCTGAGGTCATGAGGATTTACCCCTGTTTTTTCTATGGATTTTATAGCTTTATCTTTTATATTTGAGTTGCTGATCCATACTGATTTAATTTTTGTGTATGAAGTGAGGTTATGGTTCAACTTCATTCTTTTGCATTTGGTTATCCAGTTAGCCAGTACCATTTGTTAAAGAAACTATTTACCTATGATATGGTATTGGCACCATTGTTGAAAAGCAGTTGGACCAGATGTTTAGGTTCATTTCTGGGCTCTCATTCTATTTCATTGGTTTATCTACCTATCCTTAAGCCAGTATTATCTTTTTTTTTTACTTTATTTTTTAGAAAAATGAAAGTTCACAGAAAAGTTGATAGGAAGGTACAGAGATATCTTTTATACTCCTGCCTTCACACATGCACAGGCAACCTCCAGAATCACCATTGCTCACCACAGTGTACATTTGTTAGAATTGACGAACCCACATTGACACATCATTATCACCTGAAAGTAGATAGTTTATTTAGGATTCACTTGTGGTGTTGTGCATTCTCTGGTGGGTTTGGACAAATGCATAATGAGTAGCTATCATTTAGATATCATACAGAATATTTTCATTGCCCTGAAAATCCTCTGTGTTCTACTTAGTCATCTCTCTCTCACCCCCAAACCCTTGGTAACCACTGATCTTTTTACTGTCTTTATTTTTTTGCCTTTTCCAGAATATCATGTAGTTGAGACCATACGGTAGATAGCCTTTTCAGACTGGCTTCTTTCACTTCGGAATATGCATTTGATGTTCCTCCATGTCTCCTCAGGGCTTGATAGCTCACTTCTTTTTAGTGCTGAATAATATTCCATTATCTGGGTATATCTCAGATTATTTATCCATTCATCTACTGAAATATATCTTGGTTGTTTCTAAGTTTGAGCAATTATGAATAAATCTGCTATACACATCCATGTGCAGATTTTTGTGTGGACATGTTTTCAGCTCCTTGGATAAATGGCAAAGAATGATATTGCTGAATAGTATGGTAAGAAGATGTTTAGTTTCGTAAGAACCTGTTAAACTGTCTTCCAAAGTGATTGTAACACTGCATTTACACCAGCATCATATGGGAATTCCTGTTACTCTATATCCTCACCAGCATTTAGTGTTTCAGGGTTTTGGATTTTAGCAATTTGAATAGGTGTGTAGTAGTATCTTGTTTTTAATTTGTATTTCTTTGATGACATATGATATGGAGCATCTTTTCATGTGGATATTTATCATCTGTAAGTCTCCTTTGGTGAGATGTCTGTAAATGTCTTTAGCCCATTTTTTAGTCAGGTGGTTTGTTTTCTTATTGTTGAGTTTTAGGACTTCTTTGTATATCTTGAACATGTTTTTTATCATATGTGTCTTTTGAAATATTTTCGCCCAGTCCATGACTTGTCTTTTCATTCCCTTGACAGTGTCTTTAGCAGAGCTGAAAAATTTAATTTTAATGAAGTCCATCTTATCAATTATTTTTTTCATGGATTGTGTCTTTGGTGTCATGTTTAAAAATCAAGATCAAACCCGAGGTCATCTAGGTTTTCTTCTATGTTATCTTGTAGGAGTTTTATTGTTTTGCATTTCATATTTACATTTGTGATTCATTTTGAGTTTACGTTTGTGAAGGGCATTAGATCTGTGTCTAGATTTTTTTTTTTTGCATGTGGATGTCCAGTTGTTCCAGCACCATTTGTTGAAAAGACTGTCTTTGCTCCATTGAATTGTCTTTGCTCCTTTGTCAAAGATCAGTTGACTGTACTTATGTTGGTCTATTTCTGGGCTCTCCATTCTGTTCCACTGAGCTATTTGTCTATTCTTTTGCCAATACTATGATGCCTTGATTAGATACAAGCTTGATTACATCCAAGTATACTAGTTGTATAGTAAGTCTTAAAGTTATATAATTTCGGTCCTTCAGTTTTGTTCTTCTTCAATATTGTGTGGCTCTTCTGAATCTTTTCCCTCTCCATATAAACCTTGGAATGCCTGTCAGTATTCACAAAATAACTTGCTGGGATTTTCGCTGGGCTTGTTTTGAATCTATAGATCAAGTTGAGAATTGCCATCTAGACAATTTTGAGTCTTCCTATCCATGAACATGGAATATGGCCCCATTTATTATTTTCTTTGATTTATTTCACACATTTTTATAGCTTTCCTCATTAGACCTTGTACATAGTTTGTTAGATTTTATACCTATTTCATTATTTTGGGTGCTAATGTAAATGGTATATTTTTAAATTTCAAATTTCACTTAATCGTTGCTGATACACAGAAGAGCAATTGGCTTTTACCTATTTATCTTATATCCTGGAACCTTGGCTTTCTGTTCCTAGAGAAATGACTATTGGGATTTTGATAAAAGTTACATTGAATATAGAGTGCTTTAGAGAGTATTGCCATCTCAGTAGTATTAAGTTTTCTAATCCATGAACATGGGATGTCTTTTCACTTTTTAAGTCCTTTTTTTTTTTTTTTTTTTAAGATTTTATTTATTTGAGAGAGAGAGAGAGAGAGAAAGAGTGGGGTGAGGGAGAAGTAGGCTCTCCGCTGAGCAGGGAGACCAATGCAGGGCTTGAACACAGAACTTTAGGTTCATGATCTGAGCTGATGGCAGACACTTAACCAACTTAACCAACTGAGCCACTCAGCCCACTTTTTAAGATCTTTAATTTACGTCAGTGGTGTGTTTTAGTTTTCAGTGTATAAGTCTTTTTTTACATCCTTGGTTGAACTTATTCCTAGGTATTTTATTATTTTGGAATGTATTGTAAATGAAATTATTTATCTCCCTTTGGAATTATTTATTCCTTGAATAGAAAAACACAGCTAATTTTATATCCTGCAACTTAATTAATTTATTAGCTCTACTAGTTGGGGTTTTTTTTTAATGTGTGGATTCTATGGGATTTTTTTTACATTGATTTAAAAGGACAAAGTTCCAAAAGATTAAATTTCCAATTTGAATGCCTTTAATTTTGTTTCTTGCTTCGTTTTTCTGTCTAGGACTTCTAGTACATCATTGAATATAGTGGTGAAAGTGGGAATTCTTGTTTTTTCCTAATCTTGGGACAGAAAAATCTGTCTCTTACCATTATGCATGCTGTTATCCGTAGATTTTTAATAAATGCCCTGTATCATGGTAAGAAATTTTCCTTTACTCTTAGTTTTGAGTGTTTTTATCCTGGAAGGATATTGGATTTTGTCCAATATTTTTTTGTATCTAATAAAACATTTATGTGGGAATTCCCCCCCCCCCCATGGTTTCAGGGTGTATAATCCTTTATATGTACTGTTGAATTCAGTTTGCTACATTTTACAGAGGATTTTTGTATTAATATTCAGAAGGAGTATTGGTATTTAGTTTTCTTGTCATGTCTTTTCCTTTTTTTTCATTTTTATGCTATTGTAAATGGAATTGTCTTCTTAATTTCATCTTTAGATTATTCATTGCTGTTGTGTGGAAATAGAGTTGATTTTTGTACAATGATCGTATATTCTGAACCTTGCTAGATTTATCAGTTCTAATAGTCTGTATGTATGTATTCCTTAGGATTTTCTATATGCAAAATTATGTCATCTCTAAGTAGTGAAACTCTGTCCATTTTGGATGGCTTTTATTGCTTACTTAAATCCTCTGGTTTTTAAATAGTAGTGGCAAGATCAGACATCCTTTTCTTGTTCCTAATATTGGGGGAATGTTCAGTCTTTCCACATAAGTTGTGGTATTTACTCCTGGATTTTTATAGAGGCTCTTCAGCAGATTGAGGAAGTTCCTTTCTGTTCCTGGCTTGTTTTATTCTGAAAGAGTAGTTCTTTATTCTATTAATATGGTGTTATTATATTTACTGCTTTTTA